>LT728000.1:102312-152648 GCA_900157175.1 Oithona nana
CCGTTACTCTGCTCGCTTCGCTCGTAGTTTTTTTTTTTCAATGTAGTAAAATAGGAGAAGGTTTTTTTTAAAGCCGTTGGAGTTGAAGCGCTGACTTCATTGTTTTGAAAACAGAATTGGAGATCATCAAGCTCAAATTGCTTACGCTTAGCTTAGCAGTGCAAGATAGTCAAAATAACCGATAAGGACTAAGGAGGCCACTGCTGGCGACTTGGAAGAGATGATGAGTCCAGTTGAATTTTGGAAGCCAACAAGCAAGTATCATCTTCGAATTAGTTCGTAGTTAAATTACGAAATATTTTTGTTTTAATATGTAATCAGTAAATACGAAAGATCAAAGAAATTTTTCGAATGGTTTTTTCCTGTTTTCCTGTATTCTGATTTACCTAGACAATTTTTATTTTGTCATAAATACAGTATGCACATTTCTAATCCTAATTTTTATGTATGATGAATAATGTAAGTAATCGGTAAATACGAGCAAGGAAAAGTATAAACTGGTAGTAGATTTAAAAAGTATGTGTTGATTACAAACTTTTGAATTTTCTATGCAATCATAATTTTGAATTTTGATTCTTTTTATGTTTGAACAGTGTAAAAGATACACAGAAATATGTACCTTTTTAAAAATGTAACAATATTGGTTTATGTGTATTTTTATACAATTTTAATTTAAAAATGTTTCAACTTTGAAGCAAAAGAAATGCTTCAGACTATCTACTTCTGAAAGTTGGATTTAGTTATCACTATAACACAATTTTATGGGCGCGATCAAACATTGAATTTTGAAGCTAAAGAAAAACACAAAACCAAATAAAAATCTGAATCGCTACTGTTGTATTTTTATAAAATTATTGTAATTAGTTCGTAGTTTTTCGTAAATATGAAAGATTATAATTTTTATTAGATATAGTAAAATACGAAGGATCAAAGAATTTTTCAAATCGTTGGTGTTTGTATCCGCCGTGTTGGATGATATCTATTATCATTTCCTACAATCAGAAAAAATCTTGAATGCTTGATCCTTTCTAATTCTCTGGTTTTCCTTTTTTTCAGAAAGACATTTTTATGAATATGTAATAAAATCATGTGCAATGAAAAAAACTTGTACATCTGAGTTAACTTCTTGGAACGAGAAACTGAATCAATATGCAATTTTTATCTAAATGAATATTGTAATCACGTAAGTACTAGGAAATACAGCTGTGCTAGCTGGAAGTACGAAATTGTTGAAGGAGACATTCATTAATCAAACTTTGAAACATTTAAAACTACATTTTTATGCAATGAAATCTTTGAATTTTGAAAGCTGAAAAAAAACTTCAAACTTTAAGAGAGTTCGCCATTTAATTCTATGTATTTTTGCAACATTTATGTGATGAAGGTGATGAGTATGTAATGTAATCACGTGCAATGATGATCACGATGATCTATCAAGATCGACTTTTTTTATTTTCTGAGTAAGAATTATTTCCTACAATTTTGATTGTAAGTGGAGTAAAACGTGATCAAAATTTTTGATTTTTTGCCAAAGTGAAGCTTCAAAATACACTGTACTACTCAATCATCATAAGTAAGAATATCACCTTCTGGAACGAGATAACTGAATCATTCAAATAAATCTTTAATTTTTTTAAAAATATATTTCTTACTTTTATAGGAAACAGATTTGTAATAAGTGTATTTTTATACAATCAAATATTTTAACCTTGAAGCCAAAGAAAAGCTTCAGAATCCTTATCAATTGCAATTCCTACTTCCTAGAGTATCTATAAAATGATCATTTGTAATGAAGTGTCATTATTATGCATTTTTATACAATCAAATATTTTAACTTTGAAGCCTACGAAAAGCTTCATAATTTATGAGCTTTCCTAACCTTGTATTTTAATCCAATGATTATTGTAATCACGTGCAATGAAATATCTGCCGTCTGCACATTTGGTTTTCGTGAACGTGAATTTTTATGCTTACCTTTGACGACCGATGATCCCTCGAAGTTGGTAGATGGCATTGGTGGTGTAGAACACTAACGTTAGGACGATCTTGGACGGTTGCAGTTGCTCCACTTCTTCGACTTTTCAATGCCAATTCGTCAACCTGCAAAAATAACCTTGATTGAATAACTTGAAACAATATTATTAAAAGATAAGAAACGGTTACCTGCATTAACAAATCCGTCGCAATTTGTATTTAGGTTTAGCAGAACATTTCAGGTCTAAATGACTCGAGCCGTGCCAACTTCTTCTCGGTTCTTCAACTGGTAAAATGTACGGGAAAATCGGCCTTTTAAAAAGGATTCTAGTTGCTTGATTCAGACCCAACTAAGGCTCGTTCTCTCCTCGGTTTTTCCGTGGCAAATCTTGCTATGAAAATCCGGATCGATACCTCCAAAAGTCGAAAAACTTTTCGATTATGATTTCTAAAAATGTGGATAAATTGGATAAATTGTATTATAAAGAAAACATCATAAAAATCGAGCCTTTGGTAGCTTGTCGAATGGTAGTCCGGATGGAAACGTCCGTCACAATTCACTGATTTAAGGATTCAAGCAACGGTTTTGAAACTGCAAAAAAAGAACAAACATCAGATATTTAAATTGGCATAGCATTTCTTAAAATATTTGTTACGGATTTCAAGCAATTCTTGAGGAATTTATGTTCAAATTGTTCAATGATGGTACTAGCACGTTCAAACAGTTTCATTGCTAATGCTATACCAAAGTCAGCATGGTCAAAGACCAAGTGTGGCGGTCAAGTAGCCATTGCCCTATGACAAGCAGTGGCCCTAAACTACAATCTTCAACTTTGGTGTCATTATCGAAGAACTCGCTAATAACTCGCCGAAGATCGCCAGACTCCCAATAATGGGACCAACCAGCGCTGCTATTTCGTTAACTATGTAAGCGGGTGCAATTACAAATAACACATTGAACAATTAAAACATAAATTCGGCAAGAATTGTTTGAAATCCGCGACAAGATTTCAAACTAAATGATAACTTATCTGTACAAATAATGACTTTCGAATTCTTGAAATGAGCTGATCCGGATCGATTGTACCGTGATCCAAACTTGTCCGCATTTGATGGTATAAGCAAACTCCGGATTGCTCATCTGAAAAGAAATGTATATTTTAAAGAATTTAAAAAAATATTTTGCCAAAACTAAAGCTTACGACCGTTGAATATTCGCCGAAGAAGGTCTCAGGACTGAGAAGTGAGCACTGACCAACGAACAGCAAAGCTGAGCTGGTACAGGGCCGGCCTAGGGAAGTTAGCGCAGCCTGCCAGCCTGAGCCAAGTTCCGACTAAGCACGCACACGCACGTCTAAGTAATAAAGCTGAGCGTCCCTGGGCCCTTTCGAGCGCGCGCAAGCAGTACAAATTGATAATTTTCAGGCTTTCAATGGCATTCAAATCAAATGCATTCTAGATTTATTTTTGAGTTGAAGGAAAGTTTCCGTCAGTAAAAAGTTTACTGGGACTGTGAGGCAATGTCAAAATCTCTTTGCGAGAATCAAAAATATTACTTTTATATTTATCATGGAGTTGACTCTTTTTCGAACTGTTCTATTTACCCTTCATAAAATTCGGAAATCTGAATTCTGAATTTTGACTTTCGAGTTTCGTGCTTTTGAATCACGTCCGCAAAGCATTCGCCAGTAGGCCTAGCGCAATAAACCTCATCTGAGTCTTTGGGACTACTAAATCCGCAAGACCAAATCACGCCTTCAAAATCCAGGATTTCTTTGGTCAAAACGGTGGCAATCATGGAGTATTGTTCGAGACTTTCGGATTTGCATTGGGCATCAGTGACAGAAGCTTCACTTTTTGGACTTTTTGGTTGAAAACCTTTGAGGAAGTCAACGATTGCTTGAACTCCAGCTTAGCAATTGGTACAATCAGCCTCACGATTTGATTTAGAAAAGAACAAAAGATTTGAATTTTTACGCCGAAGTGAAGTGAAGTCGTCAGCGTTGAAATCAGAAGAAATTTGGGCAAAGTCATTACATTTTGATTTTCCTTGATAAGAGGTTGAGTGTCAGAGTTCCAAAATGTTCCATCTTTTTGCTTGAAATAGAAGAATGCCATGCATGGCCTTGCGTAGCTGGCTCTCTTTTTATGTGCAAATCGCCCTCGCCAGCAAAGCGCGTGCGAGTAGATTTTGGCAAAATTGCAATGACGGCTGCATCGTTTTGGCGCGCCAAGTCTCCTCTGGCTTCGCTCGCACTGCTCTCGCGTTCTGCTCCTTTTTTGCAACGTTAGAGATCAATCAAAATTATTTTAGACAAAACAGTAATTTCCTGCTTAAAATTAGTGTTTTAAAATCAGAAAAACTCGAATATTGAACTGACACTTCTATTATTTCTTGATGATTTTTGGCGCGAAAATTCAAATAATCAAGACCAAGATATTTTAGATATTCCTATTTACATATTTCAATTTTCAAGCCAAAAATCATCAAGAAATACCAAACGCGAGCCAATCGAGCCATGATCATCTAGTTTGTTAATTTAGGTGTGAAAATTCAAATATTTTATGGAATGAATCCTAGTTAATATATTTTGGTGTAATTTGAATTTTCGCGCAAAAACCAGTGAAAAAGGAAAATTATGGTTCGCTTCACTAACGTTTTCGCAGATTCTTTCGCAATGTTTTGAGAATGCTGAAATCGTCTTATCACTATGGCACTATAGAGTAGAGTCGGCTTTGTTCAGAAACTTGCTAGTGTGGACCGCACTGTTCCACGTCTCCCTTTTGCTTGCTTGCTCTCATACACTCCGTCGTCCCGTCGCCCAACTACAGCAGCAGTAGTACAACTCGAAGTCGACAACGACGAAGGCGACCGACCAGTTCAGTCAGTTTCAACACACACACGCAAAAAGAGACTCATAACAAAGAAAGGGGAATAAAAAGGGTAAGATAACGTGCTTATTTTACAAAACGCATGACATCCGTTTAGCAGCAGCTGTCTTTTAGTTTGATAAGTATTTGCGGAAAATAATTTTAACATGCAGATAGGTACCTACGCGAGGCTTCCGGCGGTTGCTCGTTTCGCTTGCTTGCATAAGAAAATCGATTTTCGTCGTTTTTTGTTCTTTTAGGTTTTGGGGTATTTTGGGTTTGGGTTTATTTCTGCAGAAATAATCATTTTTAAAGTTTAGATTGCGCATGCAAAATTTGTCAAAAAACACGTACAGACAGACAGACAGACAGACAGACTTCCTGACATATTATCTATATATAGTTAATCTTGCAGATTATCATCATGGAAGGTAACGAAAATTTGGTGATAAAACAAGAGCAAAAATTCGATACATCCATCGTAAAAATCGAACCTGATCTCAAAATCCAATTCGAAGAAAGAATTTGTGTCAAGAAAGAACCTTTCGAGCTTAGACCAGCAGCAGATCATCACAATGACAAAGACAACATGACATTTCGTGTGCCATCGGGCATCACTTTAGAGCCACAATCTAGCATCAGAAGGCCTGAAATTATTGAAAGGCCGTCACTACCTCCAACGCCAGTTTTGTTGAATACACCGCATAAAAAGTATCGTCGAATTGTATCACAAAATATGGCCATCGATTTTACGGCGACAGGAAATCAGAGTGCTACAAGTTCAACATCCCCTACTCCACCTCCTTTCCAAGTGAACAGTGATGATTTTGATCATAGGTCAAGAGACAGCTCTCCAGATAATCTTGTGATTGCGGAAACGTCAAGTACCACAAGTTCAACCGAACTTGATAGTACAACTTTCAAACCTCCATGCCCAGACAGACTAAAAGTAAGTTAGACTATTTTAAGTACGTAATTATTAATTTAAATAATTTAGTGTTTGTAGCTCCTCGTTTAACTATTGTAACGTTATTAGTGCTTTCATATGTCAATGAAGAAGATGTCTATGCCCTCATGTAAAGTAATTCTGGATTTAACCAAAATTATAGCTCGCAACACTATCGAATTTAGTAAAGATTTTTGGGTACGTATTGGAAAAAAATAGAAATAGTTTACATCAAACATACTTTTAAAAACTATCAATAAATTAATAATGCCAAAGTAGCTTAATGAAACTAATTTTGGATAAAGAAAGTATTGTTATGTAGCAAGAAAGAGAGCAACTTGAAGTAAACGCCAGCTACCGTCTGTTTCTTTCAAAATACATGATGCGGTTTTCCGTGTAGAGTGGTGTAGATATTTTTTGGGTTTGTTATCATTGATTTTTTCATCATTTTCATAAGCATCATTGCTATTTTACTTTTCAGGATGTTGAAATTCCCGAGTGGGTTCATACGCCTCATACGGAAGTGTTTGAAATGAATCTCAAAGAGCATTGTCAGTCCAAAGCTGAAGAAGATTACTACAAAGATATCAGACGGCGAATAAAAAATCGCGAATCTGCCAAAAGATCAAGACTAAAAAGATTCAAATCTATCGAACAATTACGCGAAGAATATCAACATTTACTTAGAAAGGAACGAGAAAGCAAAGCGGAAATGAGAGACGCGGAAGATTATCACCGATATTGGGAGAGTCAAGCTCAAGCAATTGAACGACAAGTTTATTTTTTGCAAGATCGAAAACGACGGAGACTTTATTCTGCTGATGATAACTGAAATGTATATTAAAATTCATACAAAATTACGAATCATTTCATCCACAGATTGGATGAAAAAATTCTTCTTTTCTGCTGACAATTCGACATAAGCTTCAAGTCTAGCGGCAAAATTCTGAACTAATTTCCCATCAAAGTCCATTTTTAAGAGTACTTCAGACAAGTCCATCAGTTCCGGATCCAACAATCCTGGAGGCATTTGTAATCGAACATCTACAATCACTCCTTTGTTCACCTCAATTTCAATCATCATTTTTTCGTCATTTAAGATGTCATCAAAGATGTTTTGGGGAACTTGAAATTTTTTCGACACTTTGAATTTGGGAGTTTTGCCAAAAACCCACTGATGACTTATAAAGTCTGCACGCAATTGGTCCAAGCCCGGAAACCAGTCATTGTCAGGTCGCACCATCTGGAAACCACGCGAATTTTCATACCCGTCATCCTCGCCTTGAACGTTAGTACGCAAAAACTGCCAACCGACCGCTTCTTGTAGGAGACCAACGCTCAAATTGGGACTGACCGCAGCCAGATTTTTCACGGGTACACGCACACTTTGAGTGGCGCGACTTTCGACTCCATCCTAAAATTAAAGCTATAATTATCACAAACAATTTTTGGACGAATATTTTTACAGCTTTGAATTTTCTCAATTTTTCTCGTGAAATTGAAGTTGGAACCAAGTAAACAACAGTAAACCTATGCATTTTTGCGAATTATTTTGGGAGCTTTGAATTTTCACAATTTTTCTCGTGAAATTGAAGTTGAAAGCAGGGAAGCAGCATTTAACCAGCACATTTTGACGAATTTTAATACAGTTTTGAATTCTTACCGCTTTTGAGTGTAAGGCATCATGGAGAACACATTCATTAACGTCGACTAAAACTGTACAATGGTGATAAGCTGAATCTTTGCCCAATTTCGCCGCCGTTCCGGATATCTTTAAATCACGACCTAAGTGACCTAAAACGATGTCCTCGCGGTCATTAACTGAAAAGTCCAAGTTAGTGACATTGCCAATGGCGTTGCAAATGATGTCTAGATTTCGACGGCGATCATATTTGGAACGGCGAGTGAAAAATGTGCAATTGAGGTTGCCGAGGTCGTGATACACTGTCCCACCTATAAATATATCCTCGTTTAAATATTTCCTTTATGAAAAACTCGTGAAATGACTTACCTCCACTGTTGCGTCGGGCCAAATTGATCTTATTTTCCCGTAAAAATGGAACATTCGACTCGGTCCAAGGGTTTTGGTGTCGGCCTATGACAACACATGGATCATTTC
Organism: Oithona nana; assembly: GCA_900157175.1. NCBI lineage: Eukaryota > Metazoa > Arthropoda > Copepoda > Cyclopoida > Oithonidae > Oithona > Oithona nana. Next base: position 110,223 of record LT728000.1, read on the forward strand.
TCCATAATAGTAACAAATGCTGAAAAGTGCAAAAAAATCAGTTTCAAAGTTCAAGACATTGTTTTTCAATAAAAGAAACTAGTTATGGGTGTCCTAATAAGTTTTGGATAGGAATTTAGGAAAAAAATAAAAATTCGTGAAAGTTTGTTTACATTCTGGCTAAGCAGTGCAGATCTCCTTTCAATTTGACGAATTTTTTATGTGAAATTGTTTTTCACAAAATTGAGATTTTCTTGAATAAAGTTTCCCTCAAAAACTTGTTGGGACATCCCATAGTTTACTGAAAAAGTGTGTTCAAGCAAATTTTGGTCTTGACTTCTTACCTTATGAGCAAAATCATGGTGTCGATACAACCAATCTTCCAAAGCTAAATTAGTGAACACATCATTGGATTGACTAATAAAAACTTGTCTCACTGGATCCTTGAGAACGGTTGACTCAGGTTTACCCGTTTTTTGAAGGGTAGCAAAACGTCTCACAAATTGTCTAAACATATTGAAAAAATGCTGCTAATCTTGAACAAAATAATCTAAAAGAAGGCTTGACAATCAGATGATCCCGAAGCAGAAGAGAGGATCAAGTAAGAATGAATTTTCATCGTCAAATGAAACCAATTGACAGTCACATGCATTCCTGAGGTCATCAAATGCAAATTGGGCACTTCGTTAAAATTAATTCTTCTTTCACTCATTTGATTTTCCAATTATCTTCGATGTAACAAAATCAATTTAGAATCTGAAATGAGAAAATCTTTGTTACTAAGCTGTTACTTTCCAACCCTTTTTAGAATACCTTTCCCTCAAAAAAAAATTTCAAATGGGGTCACAGAAGTTTCGGCTTTCTAAATATCACGTATGGAAAACGTGAGTTAGAATTAAAATTGATGTGAACACGTGTGTAGTATTGAAAAAACTAAAAATCTTTTAACAGCAAAATTAAGTCTGAAAAACCTGAAGTTTGCCTTCAAAAAACCAGTTTTACAAGTCATGAAAACATTTCGTGATTTTTGTCTTTGTCTCTTCATTTTTTAAAGAACATGAAATAAAAATACCATTATGAAGAACATTAGATTACAATACTCACGATCTGTATTTTGTAAGAAATACGTTTGAAATGTATTTGTATTCAAAGGTTTGGAAATAATTTTTGACAGGTTTTTCCTTTCGGACTTCAATGCACAATGCAACTGAGCTCAGCTGGGGTTTGTTATTTTCCGCAACAATAATCTAAACAGTCACGCAACCTTCCTATAAAATTCGCGGAACATTTCTTTGTTTGAAAATCGACAAATGGCAATCCCCTTGTTAGTTCTACAACTGCTCTAACGTTTGCGTCACAAAGATAACAAAAAAGCCAAAAAATCATGAATTCTAGTGACGATCCTATGATCTAATTCTACGTCAATTTATCTAAAAATCTTGCAAGAATAAATGATTTAAAAAAGTCTCATTTTACAACAAAAGTATACTTCAATTTTCGTGTCAAAAATAGCAAAAATTAACAAATTCAAACAATTTTCCAATACAAGATTTTAACGCGCGAAAATTGTTATTGTATTCGAAAAAAACGAATGTAATTTTATCTGTTGGTTCGCTTTTTTTATTTCAACATTCAACAATTTAAAAACTACACAGTAGCAGCATTGGTTTTACAGACGGAAATTAAAAGGTTTGTTGAAGCAAGAATAATGAGGAATGATGCAGGAAAATTGATCAAAAAAGTTGATGGTGAGATGGTTGGTTGTAGTCCGAATTTGATGTAGTAGTGAATTTCTAGATTCAAGAATTGCTTGGGGATTGTTTTTTTGGGGTGGGTGTGGAAGGAAGACGAATTTTAATCATCGTTTTTATAAAGGTTTGTTTTTCATTTTTACAACTTTTAAAAATGAGAGATGAAGAATTTGTTCTTTGAATTTGATGATTGAGAATGGAATTGTGTGAGATCGTACAAAAAACGAGAAAAAACGGGGTTTGAAAACAGCATATCTGAATGAATGGGTTAATTTAAAACACCAGTCTATAGTTCTTTTGTTGGAGTGGCTCTTGTAGTCACTGTGCCAGCGCAGTAGTTAAAAGGAGGACACGGAACGCACGCCTGGAAAGCGCGCGCTTTTCGTTTTATTTTAGTTCCATGTCATCTGGAAAGAACTCTGGCACAATTTGGTCCGTTTCAGCCACTGATGAATTAGGTGTTTGTTGTGGGGGCTGGGCAACAACCCGCCGGGATTCACGAGGGTTTCCAGAAGATCCATGGCAAGAAGTGTGCCCGCTGGGGGTGGAGAGGGTGACCCAGGGGTGGATGAGAACGTCTTCTGTGGTGAGTCTAGTTGTCGGGTCTTTACGAAGCAAACAACGGATGAGACATTTGGCGCGTGAACTAATACTGTCGGGCAATGTGAATTGACCCCGACGTATTTTGGCAAATAGACCCGTATGCTCTTGACCATGGAATGGGTACCTGGAAACAATCATAATCAGTACTAGATGTCAGCTGTTTGTTTTGTTTACATAATGGCGTGCGCTCAAAAGTCTGCTGTTACGAGGGAGTTCAAAGGTCAGCTGTTTGTTTTGGTTACATTATAGCGTGCGCTCAAAAGTCTGCTGTTACGAGGGCGCTCAAAAAATGTAAAAATGAAAGCTCGCTTCGCTCGCTTTGCCAGAACTTACCTTCCAACTAGCATAGTGTAGAGCATGACCCCCAGTCCCCACATATCCGCGGCTCTGCCTGAATATTGAGAATTTGTCCTAAGTATTTCTGGACTGACATAAGCTGGACAACCATGTTTGTCTGTAAGCAGGTCATCCTCGGATTCCAAGACCACAGCGTCCTCTAAACTTTCCAGCCTCAATGTTGTCCTGTAAGAGAAGAGAAACAGTGAGAGTTTCGTCAGCATAGAAAGAAAGTGTGTCAACACTCTGTGTCTAGTAGTGAAGCTGGTTTTGCACATACAGATTTCTACTCTGGCAGTTCGCTTCCAAACTTTTTCCTTTCCATCCTTTTGAGCACATTTTTGTCCAATACAGTCCCACAAGAATTCAATTTGACAGTTAGCAATGAACCTTTTGAAAAAAACTGTAAATCTATTTACTACTGTAAATCCTGAAGTTCCATACTTTCAAGTTTCATTCAGAATTTCAGAGGATTAGCAAGAAAAAAAGGAGTTTGAATGGCTTTGCAGATTTCTCTAAATCTTTTGCAAGTGATCCTGAGTTGCGGTTGATTTTTTTCAATTCAATAATCATTTCGTAAAAAGATGAAGAAATAACGTAACGGCAGATCAGGAAAAGGTCAGTGGCCCAAGCTCTATAAGAGTAAGAGTTGAGCAATCCATCCCCTACTACATTTTAATGGAGTCTCACGGTAGGTGAAGCTTGGTACCAAGTTCAAGTCTTTTAGATGGAAAACTTATTCAATCTAAACTTTTTTCATAAATCAGCTGATGTGCATTGCTTGCTGAAAACGAAACACAGTCACCAAAAAATACGAATTTTCATGCCAAAAAGGAACTCGCTTCACTCGACTACCCCATAACAATTGAATTTTTAAAAGTTGATGAATTTTGTTTTGGGCAGCTAAAGAGTGTGTGATGGTGCATGCGGATGATTTTTTTACAGTGACTATCAAAGTAGGCCGTGATTTTCTCTTCTCTCTCTCTCTCTTCTTAAAATGGTTTGAACACAAAGAGAGTTTTCGTCGAATGACCCAGTCTTGCAATAGCAAGGGTGCCGTTAACCTCCTCCTCACATGTACACGCATAGAAATCTACTGTTGGAAAATATCAACTCTGCTGCTTTAAACAAAACGTTTTTTCTAATCTATATTCAAATTGGATTTCGAATTCTGAAACACCAAAAAATAGGTAAACTTTTTTTCCATGGGATTTCACACTGGAATTTCCAAAGTCTTTAGAAACTTTGGATACCTAAATCTAAACCCTTTATAATTCAATGGTTTTAAAGAACAAATCAATGTTTTGAGTTGAATTCAATTTTTAATTTCCCACACTGTTAATGCTTCTTATGAAATGCAATCGCCAGTCAGAGTAGTCACGTTTATAGAACTGCTCGGGATAGTTTCTACCCGATTGCGACAAATTTTTACAATCATGATTGGCCAAAGGAAAACAGGAGGCCAGAATGGGTGGCACGGTTCCCAATGCACTAAAGCAAGTCAATGCAATGCAGTTGCAATGACGAAACTGTTTTCTAAATTCTTTTAGTTCTTGGGACCCACTGAATTTTCAAAATCATTTGACAAGTTGACTTCTAGGTTATTTTCGCGCAATACAGTACGTCAGCATCTTTATAAGCTCCTTGGAGATCACCATGACACCTACCGCCACGTATACAGTATACACAACACAATAACCAAGGGAGATGAGAAAGTAGAAGACTTCATCACCATGAACAACCAAGTATTGAGCATTCACAACAATCTTGGTAATAAAAAAAATCGGGATACAGGCTGCCACATCAAAATCTAGACAGTAGACTAAAGAAAGGAATTCTTGTTTATAAAGTCGTACAGTGTGTTCCAACGTGTTCTACTCGATCCTTTGTTCAATGCTTTGCTCTTTGCGTCGGCGTCTGCATTACTGTTACGGCGGGAAACTCGGTACAAGGTCAGCTTGGCTTTAGCTCCGAGTTCGAGTCTTACTACTTCTATACTAACTCGGCGCCATTTTTCCAAGCTTCATTCAAGGACTCTTGCCAAGGTTTTCAGGACAACGGATCTGCTCGAGGCCAATTGATGCACGCAGAAACAGCAGCGAGAGCGTAAGAGCGTAGCACAGCGCAAGGAAAAATCCACAACCACAAAAAATACGCCTACTACATCTATCAGGAAAAGTCAACACCAAAGGTTGCCAAAAAGTGCCAAAATCATCCAATCCATCATTGTGTTGCAAGTTGAAACTGCCAATTGAGATTGGGAAAATAGTAACACTTCATTTTCCTGCTTTGCCTCCATAATTTTGATTTATTTACTGAGAGTCAATTTTGGTTGGCCACACTGTACTTTTGTAAAGCATTTTTAAGACTTGTATTTTTTGGGTATTGAATATTCATGCTGTTTGATTTGCACTTTATGTAGTCTGACTCCAAAATGGTTGTTGTGGGCTAGGACTTTAGATCCAGATGTGCTTTGCTACTTCTACTCGACTCTCTCAAAAAAAGAACAAAGAATAGAGGTTGGTCAACTAGTTGTTATGTAATAAGATTCAGATACCCAAAAAGACACAATAAAAATTTGGACCCTACCTAAATATTGTCTAAACCATTATAATTTTGTGATAGAATTTTTAGATGAAAAGTGTTCAAAGGTTGCGAATTTTCCTTGGTAGTAGTTCTTAGCATCATCATGGTCATAGCAATTCTATCAACTGCAGAACAAAATACTGTTAAAGGACCTTGGAGGAAGGACGTACAATGCACGAAAACTTTTTTTTTCCGCCCCGCATGCAGAAGAACTGCTTTTAGAAAACTTTTTTTTTTGAGATTGAAGACGTTTCACGTGATCTCTAACTTTTGCAACTCTATCTTGGTGTACAAAATTAGATTAGTACTAAGAAGTGAGTCGAGTGACATAAAAGTAAAACTTTGAAGGTCTTTATTTTGGAAGGTAGAGGTCGCTTGAAGGAACACAGGATGTTACTGATATGGTATGAAGTACATGTAAACAAACCACATCATGCATGTTTGTCATTTTTGACATTACTCTATCAAAACATATTTTCAATCAAAATTCGTTCTTTATTTTTTTCGAATTTTTCCATTCCTCGAATTCCTAAAAGTTTTCGTTACCTTTGGACACCTAGATTATTTCATGAAGTATGAAAAATTGAAAGAATTTGTAACACAATAGGAATTATTATTCAGGATTCAAAATGAACAAAAGATGAACTTTGCTGTGATTTATGGACTTGTCTGATAAGCAGAACTACTCCTCAAAAATATTACTTCACACACTTGTGTGAAATTTCAACCTTTGTTATTTAGGATTTTTTCTAAAGTGAACTAAAAATAAAGGTGATGAATACACATGAAATCGTAAATGGCAATGAGCCTCGAATCATTTTTATGACTATTTTGCTGCTCTGCCCCACCTTATAACAAAGGTGACAAAAGAAGATAACGGTTATCATTTCAAAAAAATCCTTTTGTGACAAAGAGCTTCTCAATGAATGATCTTTGTTTTTAAATCCCTACCATTTTCACTGATGTGTGCTTGAAAAAAAAATTGGTATTGACCTCTAAAAGTTTCCAAATGTGGAAGTGAGGGAGGATTTGACCTTGGCAATTTTCTCATTTTGAAGGTTTTCTTGTAGGTGCATTTTTGTTGAAGCACAAAATTGCATGAAGGAACAAAAAAATCTTTCAAACTTTATAAAATGGAATTTTCGATCAATGAAATAACTATTGATCAGACCAATTCTGGCCCTGAAAATGGTTGCAAAACCTTGATAAAATTAGGTTTAAGAATTTTTTTCTATGTGGTTTTACACTAAAGACTGAAAATTGTCAAAATGTTCAGAAATTATTTGGACACAAATTTATGGACAAGTAAATGTTTTCAAGTATCTTGTGTTCTACATTGTTACACGTTAAATCATAACAATCATAAAATTCCATTTCAAAATCATTTTCTCATTCTAATGTTTTTGTTCTTCTTTGAAAATGGAAAACGGAAATGACCAATTTTTAGTAGCGTCGCGTCATTGCATTGGTCAAGAATTTTTCCGTTAAAACCTCCTTTTTATCGTTTTATAGCCCCAAAATTCACCGATTTTTCTACCAGAGCCTTTGAAGTGATAAGTAAGTCTTACTAATCTTATCATAAGTAGATAAGAATGAAAGAATGTTGAAAAATAAGCCTCCGATCCCCCTTTGTTTTTGAGCAGTAATATCCGTTAAAGTATTTCATACGAATTTCAAAGCTTTGAGTAGCAGCGTTGAGCGTCCCCAAGCCAAGCGCCGAAAGTTCGGCAGAGTGGCTCGACCCCAAGCCACGCTAAACAGCCCTACAGCATCACATTATTCCACTCTACATTGTGGTACTACTAGACCTCTGTCAATGTGAACACTGTTCCAAAATAACAATTTTTTTTTTCGCAAAGAGCATAGCATTCATGCTTCAGCTGTTATTTTTCGACAAACCTGTTTGTTGTTGTCAATCATTCACCAATTGAAACAAAAAAGCGCCAAAAGGTCAATTCTGTGCAAAAATTGTATAAAAGTCCAAACTTTTAGTGGTATTTCATGTTTAGATTTTTCATTTATAACTTTTAAGTTTTGGACTTTCAATCAATATCAACACTGTAGACAAATTCAAAGTTTACTTTATGAAGGAATCAAAGTTTCTTTCCAACACTGTATTGAACTGATAAGCATAAGAGATGAGCCAGTAGCTCAGTTATCTAGGCCAAAAATTGGGACGCGCACATGTGTGAATCTAAAAGTGAAATCATCATGACTTGAGTTGAGCAGTTGAGGTTGCTTTTGAGGAATACTAATCCTCTAGCTAGAGTGTACTATAATCTACAAATTGATATGTGTCCAAAAACGAAGAAGTGTTGATAAAGATATGTACAGAGTAACCGCTGCTACGCCGCCTTTTTCCCTTGTTTCTTTGTACTAAAACCTAATCTACAGTTCTACTACTCGTCGCTACACACACATGATCATTCTACACAAAGGCTCCCAAACTTTGCTTTGTGCTTTAGCTCTACTCTATGCAGTGATGTTCAACAGGTAAAAGAAGCAAGCTTGTGTTATTAAAACGGTCTCAAAGCGAGGACCAATCAAGAATGAAGAACATCACTGACTGCTCATGGCCCCCCTCGCCTCATATATTCACTTATTGTTTACATTTTTTGATGATCAAACTTTTTTGAGTATTTTTGCATTAGGGTGACTGAGAAGTTCTGCCCAAAGCTGCATACTTTTGTTTTCGATTTTAACTTGAGTAAATCGCCAAGTAATCCACTAAAATCGGTTGATGTTCAACAAAGACATTATTTGGACATTTTTTGTTAATGCCTAAATTCAAACCCACTTTTGTTGACCAAAAACAAATGCCTAAAGTGACCTGTAATCTTGAAGAATCTTCAAACCAAAGTTGGTTTTGAGAATAAAGACAAATTATCTTTAGCATATGAATTATTTTCATAATGATGGCAGCATGTATGGTGGTGTTTTTTCCCTCATGATCCATGCTTGCTATGTGTGTTGTATAGTATAACTCTCTTTATATGACGAGAGAAGAAGTGAGAGAGTGCATTGCCCCTTCGTTTCAGTGCAGTGAACTGAAGCTTTAGCCTGTAGCACTCTAGCAGCTTCTTCTTCAGCTTCGTTCAAACTGCTCCAACAACTTGTTGCTGTTGAAGAGTGCAAGTTGAACCCAACCACAATCATCTTATTGGAAGTCTTAACATAATAACCAAACTAAAAGTTTCTCCCCCTAAGTACCTTCCTTGAAGGTACCTCCAAAAAAAATGGACAAAAAAGTGACCTTGAATTAACCCAAGTTTGCAGCTTCATAAAACCTTACTAATTGCACAGTTCACTCTAGTTTTTTGTCTAGAGTACAGTTGAAAAATTCTGACTCAAGGGCTCTCAAAAGCAGTGATTTCGACCCCTATGCATGCAAAGTTTCAAAGCACATTTCATTCTGTTTATACCTGCCTTAACCTTAGCTTCCAAAATCTTCTACAGTATCTAGTTTTTGGACAATTGAAGAACTTTTAGACGTTGAGAAGATCAATGCATTATATGTTGGGCTTTGGATTGAATAGTAGGGTGAGCCTATTTTTGGCTCTTTTTTCACTTTTAGAGTGGGTCCTACTGTTGTGTAGTGCTTGAAAAGCCGGTCTTCTGTTGGATGATCGTCAGTTCAATGACTTCCTAGCAGCTAACTCTCCGGGTAGACTCCACCGTCGTGGAAAGGTGAAGCTTGGGCTTGCCTCTTTGTTAGTATGAGAGTTTAGGATGGGCAAATCACAGTGTAGGTCTACTGCTGTAGCAATGCTGCTGAAGCTCTACACTCGCTCAGCTCTGCTGATGTTGATGAGAGTAGCACTAGTAACTCAGCCGTTAGATCATCGTCAAAACAACAACAACTACTTTATGAACCACGTGGAATGGAATGACAAGAATGAAATTTTCATTTACCTGAAAAATAAAACAAAAAAATTCTTTTACTATTGATTTTCTAATGTTTTTCAATTAGGGTGACTGAAACTTGGTGCAACTATGTCTACTAGGGTGGTTCTTAAAAATGTACAAAACATTGCAAAAAAGTTTGCCAATTGGTGGTAATCAGATTGAGTCAATGTTGCTATAGTTTTTACTGTGTACCAACACACATGGTATGGTTAGTCGTCTTAACAACGGAATTTACCGAAAACTACAACTAGACAACGCGGGCAAATCATCTCTATGGAGACAACAACGCACGGTTGTTGCGGCGGTAAATAAAGAACCGAAATGCAGTCAGTCAGTCTTGCTTGCCAACCATCATATAAACAAAGAATTTCCCATAATTCTACACAAGCTGCCGCTGTTCGCTACTAACACTGCTTAATCACCTTGTCTTCTTGGCGCAATTCACAGACCAAAACTAATAATGAGAGACAAAATGCGCTGAGCAGTAAAAAGGAAACAACAGAGCATTGACTTCCAAAGTTCAATGGTACCTGCATATATGTGCACTAAAATCATGACACCCTATACATAAAGTATTTTTCGATGATTTGTGTTGGGTCTAAATGTATTGCAACAAAATCGGTATGGAAACAAAAAAGTTTGAGTTTGAGCAACATTACTAAGATACAGAGTAGATACACTTAGTGACGACGAATACACAACAAGGTGACTGACTGATTTTCGTTGTATATTTTAGCATATCAGATGACTATGATATCTAAAAGGCCATCTTTGCTGTGCTGCTATCTGAATAATCGTAAATTGCAAAGGAAATTCAAAATGAAATGATTGAAGGATAAATGCAATGATTTTCCGTCGATTTTTTGTTTACAGTACTGCACATATGTGCGATAATGAAGTTAAATGTGAGGTGAAAGAGGTGTAATGACCTCTGATGTGGGGCCCGTAGGTCGATGAAGCTCTAAGATCCGTTACCAGGTCGAATAAGCACTAACCATCAGGTCAGCTAACTGTACACCACACACCAGCTTCAGACTGGCACCTGCATGCTCAGAAAAACAGCAGCAGCAGCCACCGCAAAGAAATCAGAAAAAGTTTGACAAAGAAAAGTCTGCTTTGTGATTCATCAAATACAAAATGGTTTGTTCATCATCATCAAAAATCAATTTTGCAATCAATTGAACAACTTTTGTATTTGGTCTATGACCATATGCATAAGATTCCAGTCACCCTATTACTGAACTTCAACTTAAGAAAATCGACGAAAATCTCTTGATTTTGTACTAAACGCCATCTTGCCATTTTTATCAGAATTTTTAAAAGAAGAAATTACAGTCTAAACATCAGAAACAAAGAATAGAGGGCGTAGTCTAAGGCAAAGTTTGTGCATTTTTCTGTTTTTGTGGGGTCACTAAGGAGATAAGTAGTTTACACATTCATTGAAAATCAATGTGTTTCTCATACCATGGCAACTTTTGCTAAAGTTCTGCTTCTGTGTACATACAAAAGCATTTGTGTTTAAAATCGTCGCATAGTAGTACCATGGCACCCATGGAAACCCCCTTAGAAACTCCATAATAAACAGCGTTGTCAATCTCTTTCGCTCCTAACTTAGATTACACACCGTCGTGTGGACTCTACCTCTACAGTACCTCTATTTAGAAAGTCATGCAATGTGTACTGGGTACCTTATTAACATTAATCATCAATAGAGTGAAGGGGAGTAGTTTTCTAAGCAGAATTTCCTCAAAGTTTTGCTGGTAATGCAGGTATGAAAAATCTCCGCCGTAATGAAGTTTTAGTAGCGGCGGAAATCGGTTCATTTATGGTTGCATAGTGTAATGTACAAGTCGTTGATGCATGGCATAGAATCCCGCTATATAATGAAACATTTCTTCTTTGTGATAACTATTCAACATGAATAGTTGGCTAACTATTTGTATTGAATTAGGGTGAGTGTATTTTGAGGCACACAACTGCATGCTCAATAATGAAAAGTTCATTTTCTAAAAGAAATCTAAGGGAAAAATTTCAAGGGATAAATGGAGTTTGGGGGAAAGAAGCAGATGGATACAGTTGTGTATCGAAAATCGAAAATCGTTCAGATTGTACATTTGGAAAGCGAAAGTTGAAGATTAGGCAGCAGGGGATGAAAAAGTAAAAGTTTGGTTGGGGAGATGGATACCACTATGCCAAGTACCAAGGGGTGGGGGATCTTTTTTGTTATGTTGGTGTTGGTATGGGGTGGGGGGATGAAAGCTACTAGGTTACTGTGTCAGCCCTCCTCAGCTGTTTTCGAGTAAGCTGAGTGCATCTTCTCTAAAATCAATACTTTTGCGTGGAGGAGAAAGACGTTCTAAGCAAAGGAGAAGAGACTTTCTTTAATGGCTTTCTTTCTTTCCTTCTTTAAAACATTGCTTTGAGGGGTAAAAGTGAAGTCTCTAGAGACTCATCAAACCATATGTCAAAAGGTACATTATTTAGCAACACAGGTAGAAAAGGTGGTACATTGGAAATACCTTTATACTCTGAATTAGGGTGTTGGCTAAAAATAGAAAACCCAGGTCATACTAGAGTCTCAAATCAAGATACCTTTTTTGAAGTCTAGCCAGAAAAACAAAATTTGCAGAAAATGTGTCAAGTCAGAGCCTAGATATTTTGCACTACTACGTTCTCAATCTGGAACATAAACTGCGCATCTCAGTCGCTTTTAAAAAAGTGTCTCCTCTGCAACTTCAGTTCTAAATAACGGCGCAAAAGCCGTAACACTAAAAACTGTGCTACTAACTGTGATATTTTGATGTCCTAAAGTAAACAGATGATGTCTAGTCTATGATTTGGTGCGTCTGATGATCGAGAATTAAGGTCACCATTATTGATTTTTTGGGTGGTAGTGAAGGAGATGCGAAATCGTCGTTCTACGCTTCGAGAAAGTAGGTTACAAGCTGCGATCTACGACGAAGTAGTTCCTTTTAGCTTTCCAAAAGTAGCTGCGGAAACAGCTGTGTGGATGGCCCGGTGCTCACATAGAGTGTGAGCATGCGGATCTTGGGGACCCGCCAGGAAATGAAAGCAACAATAACAGTTGGAAAGAGGAGGAAAATCGACAAAATAACGGGGTGGATTTTGAGTATTGAAAAAACGAAATGCACGAAAATCGCTCCGCCGCCGCTGCATGGCTGAAGCCTAGCGAAATCATGATGAGCTTCTGGACTTTTTCATCACTAAGGTCACATGAAATGTCATTTTCCTAGGAAACCGTAGTAATGATGACGCCACCTCTCTCTAGCTCCTCTCAACTCTCTCTTGACTCGAGCCCTGGTTTAACCTACTTTTTGTCCTACTAAAGAAGACTTTCAAAAAAGGGGCCAAGAAAATAGCATAAAAAGATTGTAATTGATACAGGGTGTGCCAATAAGTTCTGGTCTTGAGCAATCTTTGGATTTCTGGTTTTGCAGCATGTTCTAAAAAGCTCTGAAAAGTTTGGACTAACAAAAATTTCACCTAACTTTTAAGGTCTATGTATGAGCTTTGGATTATTATTACCCAATGCAAACTTGTTGGGACACCCTGTAGGCTATCAGTTGAACAGGATGTAAGATTTATCACTAAATTCTACACCAACAAGGAATTTCGTGGAAGAATCTGCAGTCAAGTCAAGTTTGAGAAAATCCAAATCACCCTAATTTTAGACTCCCAACTCTAATTAGGAACTAATTTTCACATGACTTTTTGCCCCCATTTTTTGGGTTAGATTGATTGGTAGGGGATGATGAATTTTCACCTCATTTAGGTGTGGAAAAAACTGTTACGAGAATTCTCTCAACATTGACAAGATTGTTCATAATGCGGTCCCGTTGGTTTCGACGAGGTCACGACCATGAGTTTCAGACCCCCAGTCTCGTACCTTTAGAACTCTAGCTTAGAACTGCACGACAAGAACCAATTTCAAACCCAGAGACGCGACGCTTAGAAGAGAAGTAAAAAGTGTAACTCACTTCTCATAACCATAAAAAAGTACGATTTATAATACACTTTTGCAAGAACTCTCAAATGTGACCTCGATTGGAAAACTGGAGTACACCTTTTGACATAATATAACTAGATGACGTTAGTAAATTGATCCAAAGAGTTTCTCGATTATTAGCGATTTTCTTTTTGTTGTATTAGGGTGGGCCTTATTTCTTAATAGACTACTGAAGACTTTTAAAAGATAGGGCCCACCCTACATCACAAAAAAGGACATGGAATTTTTAGGTGACACTTTTACAAAGTGAATAGGCATGATTAAAGCTACGATAAGAGTTAAGCAAAAAACTTTTCTAAAGTCCAAACATAATGACGATGAAAAAAGAAGCTTTTCCTCCTAGCAAAAAAACCTTTCCGTTAGTCTTTTACATTTAGAAAATGACATGGTAAACAAAGTATGATTTTGAAATAAGCAGCATCATTTAGTACATATAAAAAACCCTACGGACTAGGTAGGAAATTTTTTTTTTGTGAAAAACGGTATTCAGAAAAGTCTATCTACTGCTATGAATGCTGCTCTGAATAAAAGTAGCATATTTTCCCTCATTATGCAGTCAGGTTGACAGGTATTAAAAATCGTAACTGTACAGCACGAAACGAAAACGAACAGTACTACAGCAACAAAAACACAGTGTAGTGTAACAGAGTAGGAGCAACGGGAAAAATCCAATAGGTCACGAGATTTTCGGTAAATAAGCCGCAAAAAGAGAGAAGAAGAAGAAGACGCTAAGAAGTTAGAGCAAACGGTTTTATAGAACCGTTTGACACCAACAATTAACCGTTTCCCAAACTGACGCTAGAGTCCGCTTTAGTTCTAATAATCTTCTTGGATTTTTAATCGGTGTCACAACTTCGAGGACACAGATCAATCCAATGGAAAACTCAATTAAAATCTAATCGAAATTAGAACATTTGCTATAATGTCACATCTAAAGAATAAAAATTGACCTTGATGAATTCAGAAAAAAAATTAATTTCGTAATTAAAATTGAGAAAATGATGATTAATTTTCAAGCAGCAGCAGCATTTCCTTCTTCTATATTCACAGTTTTCTGAGAAGTCAAAGGAAAAGTGGATAGATGGAGCTTAGTAGTAGTTGGTGCATTAGGTAACGGACCCTAAGTGAAACTTTTCACATTCCTTGGTTTTTTGCAACGATTATGAAGTTTTTGCCTCCTCATCCCTGGGGTCGAAATCAAAAAGTGGGGCAAAAAATGATATTGCATCACACAGGCCCACTCTAACTTAGAGTACTAGTGAAGTGCTGCTGACCTTTTAGAAAATCAAATAACTTTTCAATTGGGTGGTAATTTGACAAAAAGTAGAGAGAGTATGAACCTCATCCTGCATGAAAACAAAGTGTATGTGTGTTCAATTTCCGGTGAAGCCATGGAAAAAATGGCGCGGACGCTCACCAAGCTCCAGTCTAGCGTCGCTTTTTGGGGTGGTGCTAATACCAGAGCTACTGGACAGTCACAACTTCTAACAAAGAGAAGTTCACGAATTTTTGGTGTTTGAAATCAATTTTGAGTTAACAAAAAATGTACTCAATATTTTAAATTGAGTTTTTAAGTACAGAAATAATCTTGAAAAGTGAATTTTATTTTGTACTGAACTCCATCTAACCATTTTGACTACCAAATTATGATAATGGTTCGTTCTAAGAAATTTTCCATTTCATTAATTTTAAACATTGATCAAGATAGTAGAAGTATGTACACAGGTCATTTATCTTCTTACATCATCCTTGAAAGAGATCTCCTTTTAAACATAAAGGGTCTAAACTCTAAATAGGTAATATCCCAAGGCTAGCTCTAAATGATTGAATACAAGTACTAAAGTGTATCAAATAATTGCAAGTACAGATCTTGATGATGATAGTATCAAGATTAGAAGCTACCAAGAAATGTCTTCAGAAGTTCAGTTAGAAAAGTATCTCCTCATGACCAGCATTTCATTCCGAAAGAAACCTTGACACGCCGTATGCGAAGCACTACTAGGCTTTGCTGATGCAGTAGGCCTCCTCCTGGCGGAGCTGCTGGTGGATCTAAGATAATTTTTGACACCGTTAAATGCCGTGCCAAATCCTAATGTGAGATGCCTAATTGGACAAAAACCGAAGAAACATTTTCTCAATCAGATTACCTTAGCCTATTGCAAAATCTTGAAAGGTTTTCGTTTATAAAGAGTTAGGCAGGGTCTTACCTGGAATCATCGGTGAAGACAAACTTTCTGAGTTTGAGATCTCTAAGCACAAGACCTTTGGTATGGGCCTCATGCACGGCTGACACAATTTGTCGGAACAGGATGCGAGCGTGAGGCTCACGTAGCCTCCGGCGCGTCCTCACATAGGAATGGAGGTCGGTGGAACACGGAGGGAAAAGGAGGTAACTATACTTGTCACCCACTATCACTTCTTGCAGTGGGTTAATATGGGCATGGCCGTCCACCCTATTATGAGCAGTAAGCATGGCCTGGCCACAGGGGTCATTTCTCACAGTCTGAAAATACATACATTACAATTTTATACAAGTAAGTAAGTTATCTATGCATCATCATCCACGTGTTTCACGTGTTTCAAAACATGCGAGATCACGTACTAGGGCCCCCCTTTCCTTTCCTTAGAATTCATAATTTTGTTAGACTTTGGAAGGTGTTTTAGTAGTTCATCAGGAAACTTGAGAAGTTGCTGACTCTAACATTGCATTAGTAAACCAAGTGTGTGTTTTCAAGTTTGAAAAAAATCTTATGAAATGAGGTCATACCTTGAAAAAGCAAGTACAAAAGTAGAAAAATCTAGTCTATACAATAAAAGTGTGTGACACAAACTTCTTTCTTGACAAACTAGTTTTCCATAAAACATAATTTGGACATCTAAAAAAATCTTTTAGTCAACGTTTCTAAGGGGAATCAAAAACACGTGCAGCATTTGTTGAATTTGTAAACATCTGAGTTTTTCTACTAATAAAACGTGGATTTTGATGTGACAGATTTTGAAACACTTTATTACAAACGTTGTTCTAATCACACCAAAAAAACAGATGTGAATTAGAACAACTATACAAAAGAGTATTACCTCCCCCCAAACAAGAAAGCATTTGTTTACAACTTTCCACACAAAAATGCTGACAACAACGTTGGTGACTACTACTGCGAGACAACGTTGCTTGGGCTGCACCTATCTAGACTAGATAGAGGAGGAGGAGTATAACCTGGCAAACCTCCCAAGACAAAAAGAAGGAAAATAAAGATTGTAAACAAAGTACTGTTGGGCTTACCTTACAAACAAACTCTTGCTTACTGTATACATCTATACAGCGTTGCAAATGGCTACCCTCTAGTTGGTCTAGCAGCAAATACCGACCGCCTAGAATGTTCAAACTATGCTCAAAACAACCGGGCGGGGCTCCCGGATCCGTGCGGAAAAATCCCGGAGTACAGGCTGAACCTCCCCGGGCTTGAGCGGGTTGGAGGATGGCGGGATGAGGAGCTAAACGGGATGTGGGATGGTTGACATGGGTATGGGTGTTTGGGGTGTGAAGGGTACTTTGACTTAAAGTGGGCAAAAGGGGCATGGGCGTCGCACCCCCCACTACACTGGATGAGGTTTCACTGGGAGGGGCGGGAGAACTGGGGCTTGACCCCATAGGGTCCACTTCCAGATTCTGATCCGTCAACTGAGAGGGTTTGGGCACAGCGCTCAGGTCGGGCGTGTTGACCGGCGCGAACATGTTTGTTTTTGTTTTGAAAGACGGTTTTGATTCTCAGTTTTCAAAGTGTTAAAAGATTGTTTGCATTGGTGAGTCGGAATGTCGGAATTTAAGACCAAGAACCGAACTGGATGATAAGATGTTCACTGAGGGGCTTCGCTCACCCGACTAACGAGTACTTGAGCAACATCAGCTGATGAACACAGTCCGGCGCCTCACTGCTGTTCAGACCGCCGTCGAGGAGGCAGCAAGAGCGAGGTTGCTGCTGCTGTTAGTCTGCTCTAGGGTTGGCTAAATTGAAGCTGCGCGCCCGCGCCTTTTTTCTGTTTCACATACTACTATGGACTCTCTATAGTATACACATCGAAAACATTTTTGTGTCTGCATGCTGCAGACTGCTTCTAGTGAAGCTGCAACACTACTATGCTACCCAAGGTTCTTGCCTCCTAACATCAAGCATTTGAAGGATTTTACCTTGTGATATCCCACACTCTTTGCTCAACAGATACCTTGGATACCTTGTACAAAGGTTTCGGCAAAGCAAAAAAATCCCACTTTAAAACTAAAAATTCAAAATTGTTTGTATTACCGAGTTATTTTGATAGTCTTGCCAAGTATTCCAACAAGTTTTTCACCTAACTCACCCAACTTATTTTCAACATTCCATAGCTCATATAATCTAACTTACCAGAGCCAATTTTAACATTCCAAAACTCAACCAACTCCAATTATCCAAAGCTAACCTAACCTAAGTTATTTTCAACAATCAAAAGCTCATATCACCTAACTCCAATAATCCAAAGCTCACAGTACCTTATTCACTAGCAAAGTTACAAACTTCTCAGAAGAGTTGGGTGACCTAACATAGTCTGTAGTACTAATGTACTAAAGACTCAGACAATCATAAAAGAGTCCGACTTGACCATCAATTTGAATTGAAAATATGCTTAGTTTTACAACCCACAAAATGATAATAAAGTTCCGTTGCCAAAAAGTTTTCTTGGCCGACAGTAGATAGATTTGTAAGTTCTGAACTTGAACTTTTGAATGCATCAAGTGTTTCACAGTATGTCTTCAAGGACTTTCATTTAGATAAAAAGATTTACCCACAGAGAAGAAGAACGAAGGTACGCCGTTCGTACGTTAGTCGTAACTCGCAACCTTGCGAAAAATCATCGAAGAGGATTTTTCAATTGGTTTTTCGCACATCTGACAAAAGTAACACTTCAATGAATAACTGAACTATCAGGTCTATCTAGTGTTTGAAAATCACTAAAATTGTCTCATTTGACTTTGGGGGATATTTTTCAAACTCTTGAATTTTCGCGCCTAAAATGAGCCATGGCCAAAATATTTCGTGATTTTTTTTTTTTGGCGCGAAAATTCAAATATCTTTTAGATGTGCTCGCAATTTTATAAAGGTGAAATTGTTCGAAAAATACAGAATACATCTCAAATACATCATGTTTGTGTTAGCCATCCCTAGAGTTGTACTTTCGTTCCTAAAGTCTGGAAAGTGACAGTCAGAAAAAAGCTCTCACTGGCGCCATCTCTAGTGATGCCCCCTCAACAACCGCATTCATGATTCAGAAAGCATCCCACCTTCATTTGACGTCGTCTTCCTAAAACTTTTTCTAACCTAACTTTGAAGCTTTAATGTAACTTCCTTAGTGACAGTCGTTAGAGATTTGACCTTGCACTGACTTTAAGGAGTTAAAATATCGAATTTCGCAACAACACTTCAGGTTTTTGTGACGTCTTTGTGACTTTATTCCACAGTTTCTTTAAAGGGAGCAACTTTGATTAGCAATAAAACAATTGCGTTACAACCAACACCGATCAATCCAAGGGACGGAAATCCATAAGTTTGCACAATGAATCCACCGATGGTTGGAGCAAAGGATCTACAAAAAAGCAAGAAAAAATATTAGACCGCGAAAATGTCATTAGCGCGGTCAAAAATATATGCTTACCGAATGGCTGAATGAACAGCCATGTTTAGGCCCAGTACAGTTCCAGTATCAGATCTTGAAACAGCTTTGGTAATGGCTGCTGTGACAATTGCGTTGATCAGACACAACGAACAGGTCAATGGAAACAAAAGCATCAAAAAGTCCCAAACTTGGCTTATCAATGTCTGGAAAAATGATATTATTAGTAAGTTAAGAAAGGTTGAAAGGGAAAGAGAGAAAATTGCTTACCAAAACGAAGTAGGCACCCATTAGCGTCATCGTCGACAAAAGCATCAAAACTTTGTCGCTTGCCATCTTGGTCAGGGTTGCAATTCCGATGCCTTGCATGAACAGCGAAATTATTCCAATGTAAGACAACATCATTCCATTTTGCTCAGGCTTCATTCCAAATTGGTCAATAGCAATGAGCGAAAACATAGATTGTAGAATTCCTATAACAGAAGATCGACATTAGCTTTAATTTCAGAATTACTACCGCAAGAGGGCCTAAACAAAACCAAATCTAAAATATACTCAAAAATGTTCGTCAAAATCAAGGGAGTTTGAATGTAAACTAAGTTTCACGAATTTTCCAAATATTTGGGTACGAAAATTCGTCAAAATGAGGGAATCCAGATTATCTGATGTTCGTAAAACATTACCTATGGGTATTCCACCAACCAATTTGACGACCAACAAAATTCCAACCCCAGGTAAGAAAAACAGTTTGCCAATCACAGCGATATTTTGCAAGAATCCTTTGCTTTGATTTTCATTAGACGGTGATGCTTTTCGTTTTTTCAATTCTTGATTCTTTGGTATGTGAGGAATGAAAAGTAGGACTAGAATGACACTGAGGAGTGATCCACATGCTGCTAAAAGTGAGGATGTCTGTTCGTTGAAATAAGAAGTGATGTATCCGCCTAAAATCGGTCCAACAACCATTCCGATTCCATAGGAAAAGCCGAGACGAGCGAGGACATTGGCACGTTCAGATTCTTCGGAGAGGTAAGTAACGATCATTTGAGAGCCTGCAATGCAAAAGCAAAACTTGATTGCTTTCACCAGATCTGAGAAATTCCTAAGTGGATGCGCGCTTAGTAAGAAGAAATGCTAATCAAATTTTCGAAATTATCGAATGTACTTAGGGAAAGCAATTTTTTGTGACGCACGACATGATTTGCAACGGTGAACGAGATTGCCTTTGGCCTTCTTTTCTGTCATTTTCTTCGTCAGAGCTGATAAGAATTGTCAATGACTAATTGGCTAGATAATAGTTAATTACGATATGAATGCATTAAAATTACGATTTCAAACATTTCAAACGATTTTTAGTAACGATTCATATCGATCGATAAGAAGATTTAGTAGTTGCAATTTGTCATTTCATTGCTGTTCTGAAGACGCGATCAAAATGTTGTCAATTCCAAAAGATCAAGTTCAACCTAAGCCAAAACCCGTTGTCATTCCTAAAAGTAATGTACCAAAACCCAATGCAAAGTAAGATCGTCAAACTACAACTTGCAAGAAAACAGCCTAAAAAACAGTATTTTCGTCCCATTCCAGATTTCCCATCAGAAAACATCACCGAATATCAAGATTTCAAAAATTACGGGTAACTATCTTTTTTAAAGAATCTGATCAAACTAATCAAGTTTTCTCATTGCAGATCTTGCCAAAAATATCAAAAAGTCAAAGAAGTACATACCAAAAAACAACTACAAATAGATTCACCTTTACTCTTACGCAGCTTACGCACGTCATCGAGGACCTTTCAAAGGTGAAAACCATTTAAAAATACACACCTTGCATCGTATGCATTACAACTGAAGGTAATCTTGAAAGAAACAAAATGGCAATGGAATCAGCAACACCCATCAAGAGATACGACAACATTGCCCCCGTGAAAGCCAAAATCAAGGCAAATTTTTCGCCAAATGTGTCTCCGGCTCGTCCGAAAAATGGTCCACCCATCAACTGTGCCACAGCAAAAACGGTTTGCAATTGTCCAAACGTAGTTGGATCCGCACCCAGTTTCTTGGACAAGTACTGCAAATTCAAAAATCATGTAAAAAATTTATGACAATCCGGAATAATACAGAGTTTAGAAGATAAGCTTTAAAAAACCTGTGAAATCAGACTTTTAATATTTCTAGTGTACGACCGAACCAGGAATTTCTCACCGAGCCGAAACCGAACCGAAACCGAAAAATAATTACCGAAACCGAAATTACCGAACCGAAACACTACCGAACTTTTCCCTTATATTTTTCTTAATATACTTAGCAAAATCCGGCTTGCGGAAATCGAGGAAAAAGGATATAAAAAAGTAGTAGGCTAAAGTGAGGCCCAACAAAGTTCCTAAACAAAGCTTGACTACTAGAATAATTGGCTGTTAGAAGATAATCACGATCGCACGATGACGATGATGTCAATTTTGGAAAAAGGACACAAAAAATCACGAATCCTTTACTTCTTTCTTGCGTAAATCCTCGATATCATAAAATGGAGGATAATTAATAATATATACAAATAAAAGGATTTTTCATGCGGAAATCGAGGATATACTCATTTTTGGAATTTCACTACATATCCCTTTTTTAGGTCCTTTTTCCTCGATTTCCATAGGCCTGCAAAAATCTGCAAGTTGAATCTACGTGGGACCAAATTCGTAGTCAAAATTAATTTGTCCCATTTTTTCCTTCAAAAACAAATTTTTCTCGTTGAAAAGTTGCTTTTTCTTTTGGGTTTTGATATCTCCAGCAATCAATGGCGAAAAGTTCGGTAGTCAGTTCGGTTTACCGAAACAGTGTTTCGGCCGAACCACCGAACCCTACCGAAACTCTTGTTCGGCCGAACTACCGAACCGAAACTGAAATTTCGGTCTTACACTAAATATTTCATACTAAAATAATTTGTCAAATTGAAGGAGGATCTACACTGCTTCAATAGTTAGATTGTAAACAAATTTTCACGGGTTTTTTCGTCATTCGTGACATTTAGATATTTTTGGCTAAATTCCTGTTGGGACAACCGGTATATAATTGGAATTCAATCTTACAGGCAAAGTTCCAACTTGTATGAAAAAGCAGGTGGCATACAAAAAGACATTGAAATGGGTGATGAAAAAGATGGTATTCCGTCGATCCCAGATCTCCGGACTGATGTGCAATGTTTCAGTTTTGAGCCCTTCATTTTGCTCTGCTTCTTGTTGCTTTCTTTTAGCTTCAATCCGCTCGAATTTCTTTTCCAATTCTTCGTAAACTTTGGGATTACTTTTCAAGCCTCTTTTTGACACAACTTGAATAGGTTTATCAGGTTTGGCATTCAAAGTTGTATAAGTGGTAATATCAAGTTTGTCACTAGTTTTTTGAGACCGAGTCACAGGTCCATTCTTATTTCGTTTTGTTGCCGGCATTGTATTGTATTTTTAGAAGCTTTCACCCTTTACAACAAGGGTGGACGTGGACTTTGAAGGCTTGACAAAGTCCGGGAAAGTCAGGTGAACGTGTTGTCATTATTTGACAATGCAATATTATTCGGTACGGACCCGCCAACTGAATTCCTCCGCTCCATTAAAAATCGACACTTTTTCGTCTTTCAGCAATAAAAATATCACTGATTTTTAAAGATTTTAAAATCGAAATCATTTTTCAGCTTTTAAGCGGATTTCTATTTGATTTCTTGAAAAGATGTCAAAGATTTTGACGGATTTCTTCGGTCTACTTTTTCTGTCTTGTTTACCTTCTTACTCAGTCGACAGCTGATTTAATGTTTATCTCAGCTTTTACGTAAACATTGAATTTTTTGCTTGAAGAAGTATTGAATTTGAAGAAAAAATCAAAATGATTGGAAGAACAGTTTTGCGAAGAGGTTTACAAAGCGTCGCCAAGAATCAAAGGCAAATCTTGTCAAAAACATTACAACAGCAGACACCTTCCAAAATGGCATCGATTCAAAATCCTATTGCAATCCGGACTATTTCAACTTCAAAGATCTTTTGTAACGAAATGGATTCAGAGATTAAAAGTCGATTAGATGGAATGGTGGCCAAAGCAGATATTGTCATATTTATGAAAGGCGTACCAGCAGCTCCAAGATGTGGATTTTCCAATGCTGTTTGTCAAATCCTACGAATGCACGATGTTCCGTTTGAGTCTCATGACGTTTTAGCTGATGAAGAAGTTAGACAAGGTTAGAATTATAAGCTTTTTTAATAGTTTCAAAACTGACTTCCTAAAATCGTTGCAGGAATCAAAGATTACTCAAGCTGGCCCACAATCCCTCAAGTTTACTTCAAAGGCGAATTCATTGGTGGTTGTGATATTCTACTGCAAATGCACCAGAGTGGCGAGCTTGTTGAAGAATTGGAAAAAATCGGTATCAAATCTGCTCTTTTAGCACAAGCTGAAGATAAGAAGGAATAGAAAAGTTGAAATAAAATGTAAAATTATGAAAGTTCTTCAAAAAAAATATGTCAAGTGTCAGCAAAATGCGTCGATTTGTCAATTCAAATTTCCCGCAAAATTTTGAGCCAATCAGAGTGGATTTTACAACTTTCTAAATTCACAGCGTTTCCAGATAAAGTTAATTTTTGCCAAAGGTGCACGTCACCTTAGTTTAAAAAGTGGCATTTTTAGAAACTTATTTGAGGATTTTCGACGCCAAAGGTATCAACACTAGAATTTTAGTGACGCCATTTTCACTTCAGCGGTGTAGCCGGTCAAAACAAAAACTTGAACCAATTTTAAGACTGTAAACATGGATCTTGAAATCGATAAGGTCGACAAACTCAAGGTTGTCGAGTTGCGCACGGCTCTAGGCGAAGCGGGTTTGGATACTAAAGGCACTAAGCCCATTTTAGTCGCAAGATTGAAGAGTTATCTTGAGAGCAAAAATGGGGAAGACGCCGCTGCGGAAGAAGCCGAAGCCGAAAAAGAACCTGAGGCTGAAGTTAAGGAAGAAGCCAAACCAGCTGAAGAAGGTAAACATTTTTTTTTACAGTGCAGAAGATAACCCGATTTTCCTGTCAAATTTCATAATTTTATTTTCATTTTACAATGCAACTTGAGTTTTGACATAGTTTTTGTTTATTCACCTGTTATGTTTTTGTTCAATTTTTAGTGACCTAAATTGTTTGTCAATTCAAAACGAGTTCTAAGATCTTTGTTTACATTTACCATTTCCATTTCATAGAAAATTTTGCAGATTCTATTTTTGTGTCGGAAAGTAATCTTTTGATCATCCCTTTGCACTTTGACGAAATTTTTTTCAACTTTTTCAAAGCAACACTTGACTTGCACTTGACGACAAGATTCTTCCAAACATTCCTTGCCTAGAAGAAACTTTCGAGCCAAATATTTTCTGTCTTTCCTGATCTTTGCAAAAAGTGCATCGTTCAGTTAATCTCACGATATAAAATTACTTATTGCAGCCAAACCAGTAGAAATTCCCAAAGCGGAAGAACCTGCAGCTGCTGCGGAAGCCATGGAAACCGCCGAACCTGAAAAACCCAAAGAAGAACCAACCACGCCAGCAAAAGAAGAAACCAAAACGGACAAAGCAGCAACAACTCCTGCCGCCGCTGACAACAAAGACAAACGTGGAACCAAACGTAAACGCGAAGACGAGCCTTACGTTGTCAACGAAGATGAACCCGAAATCCCCGAAGATTTCATCTGTCTGGATTGGTTCAATTCCGACTTAACCATGAAGATCAACAAAGAGAACTTTTCTGCTGCTGAACCCTTCCATGTTGCTGCTTGGGGATACATTTTTTCCAGTGCACGAGCCACCCATGGATTTACTTCCGGAAAGATTGCATTTGAAGTCAAGTGGACGAAAAATATGGAAGTCAAGTTGGACGATGTCAAAGAACCTCATGAATTGCGTGTAGGATGGTCTTCAGATGACTGCAATTTACAGCTTGGAGAGTCTGCCAAGTCCTATTGCGTCAATAATTTGGCTAAAAAAGCTCACAACATGGAATTTGAAGACTTTGAAGGTTGCAACTACACCACCGGCGATGTTATCACCTGTTCTGCTGACTTTGATTCAGACAATGTTACTATTGCGTATGCCAAGAATGGTGAAGATTTCGGTGAAACATTTTCCTTCGCTAAATCAAGTTTGGAAGGCAAACCTTTGTTCCCCCACGTCTCCAGTCGTAATGTCAAGTTTGAAATCAATTTTGGCGCAGACAAAGAAGGAAAAGCCAGAGAAAATTGGTTTGAAAAACCTGAAGGTTTCAGCATGGCTGCGGAACAAGTAGCAACTGCTCAACGTGGCATGGCAAGGTAACTATTGTAGATTAATCAGACTACGTAGTAGTAGTGACTAACGAGCATTGTATTTCGCTGACAAGTCACAAAGACTCTGCTGTTACCCGAGAAGTACAGGGTGACAGCCTAATAGCAAAAGACGAAAATAATCGTGAAAGTTTGTTTAAGTTTTAGCTAAGTAGTGCAAATCTCACTTCAATTTGACAATTTTTTTTGACAAATTTTTTTGAAAATTCTAATTTAGCGTTTTTGAGATTTTCTGTTAAAAAAATGTCCATCCAGAATTTATTTGGACACCCCGTAGTAGCGCTAACGATGTTGTTTTTTTTTTTTTTTTTTTTATTGAGGCCACCATTGTTTTTTGACTGATTGATTGATGTCTCTGTTTTTGTTGTTGCAGGATCGGTAAACGAGAAGATTGCGAGATGATCATGCTCATGGGATTGCCTGGATGTGGTAAAACCACTTGGACTGAAAAACATGTTTCTGAGAACATAGAGAAACGGTACAATGTTATTGGAACAACTCGTCTTGAAGATCGAATGAACGTAAGTTTTTGAACAAAGACAAAGAAAGTATTTTTGCTATTACTAAAAAATTGGATTTTAGGTCAATGGCGAATCCAAAAGGAAGTTGATGGGTGACAAGTGGGACACCATGGTTCCCAAATTGACTAAATGCGTTCACAGCATGTTGAACATTGCTTGCCAACGCAGAAGAAATTTCATCATTGATCAGGTACATTTCTATGGCAATTATCATGATAGGAGCCACGGTATTTTTTAACGATTCCTCTTGATTTTACATTTTTAAAAGCTACGTAGTAGACTTGGCAGTACACTTTCTAGCGACAATACAAATGCGAGCTTCTTCGTTATTTGAACATGAATGACGTATAAGTAGTGTTGTTGAGTAGAGATTAGTGCATTACTAGTGCAATTTGTACTCGAAGATCAAAGAGATACAAACGTTTGCATTTGCTTTCACCAAATGAAAATTACGTACTTTTTGATTAAATCTTAGTGGCCTTGACTTTTGAGCTTTGCTTTTGCACAATTTGCTTCCTGCTGTAGGTACACGTAATGTTAATTATTGGCGCTAAGGTAATCCGATCAGTTTAGTACCTACGTAATGCTTAATTAGATATTTCTGAGACCGAGACTCGAGCTTTGACGTTGTATATGTCAACTTCAGCATTGTATTTATTTTTAGGTAACCTCGATCTACGATGAAAAGTAAAAAGAAAATAGAAAACGAAAATAACGACCAAAAAAGAAACAATATAACTTAGATTAAAAATAGTATCTTGACCTTTATCATTATACTTTTATTTGTTCTTTTATCTGCTCAAAAAAAGTTTCTAAAATATTATGGCAATTTTTTTAAAGTTTATTAAGGTAGCAAATCAAGAGGAAGTTCGTTAAAGATAAAATCGTCTCCTATTGCCAATTTACAGCCAAAACCTCCTCAACAGCAGCCTCAACGTCAAGCTAATTGTTAATTTCCCAGCTCTTTTCACAATGTTGTTTAAGTCTTCGTTCAAGAAGCATATCAACATCAACAACAGCGCAAAGCTCCTCTCTCCGAGCTTTGCTTCTTCCTACCGTTTAATTAATTTTGCAGCTCTAATGCTGTGATCTAACATGCATATGATTATTCCATAAGCAGATTTCCTACAGCCATCAAATCATCAGACCTCTCAAAGTCATGCGAGTCAGCTTCCTAAGACTGCTGTGCATCATCTGATGAAGACTTTTGAAGTCTTATGAAAAACAGATTGAACATGATCAGAATGACAAGATTGAAGGATAATGATCATCAGTAGCTCCTGCTGGTGGCGTGAGCTACTAAAAAACACGTGAATACATTGAGAATGAATGCGGAAAGGTAGTGTAACGCTACCTTCCGCTACCCCCAACCTGGTGTAAACCATCAAGGCATCAATGGCTTCAATAATTAGACTTGAATTGGGGCTGATCAAAAAGCCAACCAAAAACCAGAAGAGTCAACTTCATAGTTTTCTTTTTTCTTTTTTCATACTACACTTAAAAATTGAGCAGACAAATGTATTTGCCAATGCTCAGAAACGTAAAGTTCGCCCGTTCGAGGGTATGACACGAAAGGCCATCGTTATAGTGCCCTCTGAGGAGGACTATAAGGCCAGGATTGAGGCCCAGGAAAAAGCTCAGTGCAAGGATGTTCCTGACAATGCTGTCATGGAAATGAAAGGTATTGAAAACCTGCAAAGGATCCCTAATATCCATAATTAGATCTGAAACCAAAAGAATCTCAAACTTTTCCAATCATTTAGAGGATCCTTCTTTTACTACCAAATAATGCTAAATAATGAACAACTTTTGCAACCAAAATCAAAACAAACGAAAAATTAGAACTTTTTATTTTGCTTTGTGGGTGAAGAATAAGATTTTTAGAAGGCATGAATTACTTAGGGTGGGATCATGATTGGTTTGGGATTATGCAAAAATAACCTGGAATTTTCAAAAACTAATTTTACCTTGATTTTCTAGCCAATTTTACCTTACCATGAGGAAAGCAAAGAAGACAACGTTAGCATGTTTAAAGAAATCATTTTCACCGATTTGCAACGTGAGGAAGCTACAAAGTTAGTCGCTGAGTACAACAAGGTAATTTAAAATACATTTTGAAATTAATTGATATAGCTAATTAATTTTTTAATGATGTTTTTAGGATGCCAAAGACAAAGGTTTTGGTAAAAAGCAAGAAAATCTCAACAAACGTCGCCGTGGAAACTTTAATAATCGCGGAGGAGGCCAAGGCATGATGAGAGGCCGTGGAGGTCCTTTCCGAGGCCGCGGAGGACCTGGAATGATGCCTCGCGGAGGCCCCCGTGGAATGTTCCCGTAAGACTTGAAAATGAAATTAAGTTTAGAACATTTTGACAGCTTTTACATTTTAGTAGAGGACGAGGATTCCCACCTCGCGGAATGATGAGGCCGCCAATGCGTGGAGGACCCATGGGACCTCCCAGAGGAGGTCCTCGCGGAATGCCCTTCATGGGACCCAATCGTGGTGGTCCTGGAGGCAACCGTGGAATGATGAATAATCGGGGTGGACCCATGGGTGGAAATGGTGGAAATCGGGGTGGACCTGGAGGTAACCGGGGTGGAAACCGCGGTGGAAACTTTAATAGAGGAGGTAATCAAGGCCATCATGGAGGTAACCGTGGAGGCAATCAAGGTGGACCCATGGGCGGAAACCGTGGTGGTTACAACCAACAACAAAAGTTTGGTGGTGGACCTCCCGCCCCCTGGGGCAATCCCAACCCCAATCCCAGCCCTTGGCAACAAAATCCTCAACGTTCCAATCCCATGCAGAATCAAGGTCAATGGGGCAACATGTGGAATCAAGGCCAAAACAATGCTGGAGGTGGCAACCCCTGGGGCGGCCAACAAAACCAACGAATGGGTCCCATGGGAGGTGGTCCTGGAGGCAACCAAGGCTTCAACAATTTTGGTGGTGGAAACCAAAATTACGGAAACAACGGCGGAGGCTATGGCGGTAACAATCAAGGCTACCCTGGCAGCCAAAATTGGGGTGGGTTCCGATAACAAGGAAATAATCAGAATTACTACTACTTTACCAATCATTGTATTCCGCTACTAAAGAAAACATTGTACAATAAATACACTTTAAGTTTGTTCCAAAGCTAACACAGAATCTTGCCAAGAATTTGATAAGCAACGGATTTCACCTTTCCTGCTTCTTGTGACTTTGTGGAGTTTTTGTTGGAAATATGACCTGGAAATAACCTTTCAAGTAAACGTTTTATGGCCAGGTTCCCATAGCATTTACCTCGCATTGATGTTGGGTAAGCTGTTGAAATCTTGCGAAAGGTCTTTACATAGACGAGAATTCACTTCAGATCCAGGATTTTCGTAGTAGTCTGAAAAGAATTAAATGCTCAGCAAACAATGCAAAACTCCGTAAAAGCATGGATGAAAATAGAAGACACTTCTCTTTGTTCTTGACCTGATACTACAAAACCAATAAAGGCGATTGTCACGTTAGTTACTACGCCACACTTTGATTGGAGTGGATCATTACCTGCATCATAAGCAATATATGCTTTCATGTAGTACATGGTAAAGGGCCATCGATACTCCATGATTTCCGTTGGGCAACTTTTTTGTTCTTCCTCAATAACGATCTTGGGTACGTTATTGGGCACCCTCAAAAGACTCCCTGATCCAAGTACTTTTTTTGTACTTTGGGTATGAGTTGTCTCCACTGTATTGACCACATGGATTTGATGAGTTTTAGGAGCAGTGTTGGATCCTTGGTCATCTCGTTTTTGGTCTCGAGCTACAACTCCAATTTTGCGACGTAAATCCTCGCTCATTTTGTCCTTATCTCCCAAGGGAATCATTTCGTAACTCTGGCAAGGGGGACGGTAATTGACTGATGGTCTACCTGTAAGACAAAATAGGCTTTTCAGGTCTTCAAACCACAATTCTAGGTTGAGTTTGCGAATTTTAGAGACACCCGTCATTCATAAAACGTCAAAATAGTATCATCTATTCATCTCTCCATTGTTTACATTGAGTAATAGTAGTAAGCTCAATTAAGTAGGCATTTTTTTGCTTTAGGCATTGCATTGACGTCATAAGCTTCATAGCTCATAACATTAGATTCCTTGCTTTCCAGATATTAGTATGGATATTGAATGTCTGGCATGATTGACATGATCCTTGACATTTCCTTGTCAATACATGGTATACATACCTCTGCTAAGTAAGGCCACGATGCTCTCCCGGAATTGGCCACGATGGATGATATAGATGAAAAAATTGACAGAACTGTTGATTGTCAACATCAGATGACTGATATCTATGATGGCCTCAATAGTTTGAGTGGACATGCAGCGATCGCCACCTTGGGAGCAGATGATGACTTCGTATAGGTCAGGAATGATTTTGCAGCTTTGGCAAATGATAAAGACCACAACCACCATGATCAAGGTTCGCGCCAATTGAATTTCTTCCTCTTCAAAATCGGATAGCGAATCTGAGTCGGTGTTGATGCTGGGTAACCGAACTGGATCTGTAAAAATCAGTTGTATTGGTATTGGAAAGTAATAAATGTAATCAATGGTTACTAACCTGGTTGTCCATTAGACCGCACCGATCGCGTTGACCTTGAAGACCTCCTTTGTCTTTGTCCTCGGCTTACAAAAGCCAAACATGTAATCCTTTTCCAAATCTGATAATTCATTACAACCATCAGAATGTAGGGAAACAGCTCAATAAAGAGGAACTTTGACCAGAAAAGGTAGAACGTGACATACCACCAATTCAAGCGCAAATCGGAGGTGACGAGCTTGATCTGGAAGTTCGTGTCATTTTCCAAGCTATGGTTAGCTTCACCACCATCATACTCAGGTTCAACCGCCACAAAACTGTGATGAATCTCGAAAAATTTGGGCAAGTTGTAGACTATAGAAAAGACTATCGAAGCGGGAAGAAGATGCCGTTTGCAGCGTAAGGGGGACATGGGATGACAAACTGAATAGTAACGTTCCAACGTGACACAGAGTGTCAAAAGCACTGAAGCCACTCTTCCAATGTGAGCCATTCCGTACCTGAAACAGAAAAGTTGCCTGAGGCTTTTGTCCCTTGAGTCATACCTTTGAATGCTTACAGCAGTATCCTGTATCTTACATAGTAGCCACATTTTTCTAAAAGTATTTGCTACACATTGTCTAGAAAAGGTTGAAAGAAGCTCCTTCAGGGTGAAAATTAATGACCAGTCAAGGAAGAAAATATAGAATCTCGATGAGAACTTTTTCCCCTTTCCATATCTCATCTAGTGTGTGTGTTGGTCATTTAATGTCAGATATAAATTATGTAGATGCCTTTAGCAGTATTCTAAAATAGGGTAAAACAGTTCAACTTACCCAATAGGTAATATGTAGATGTAGACGCTATTTCGGTATCCTTGAGATATTGCCGGTAGTCCGAAAATGCTCAAAGCCATCATTAGGTACAACAAGTCAAAAACAGCCAATCCAATCAGCATTCTTTTGACCTCCCGGTTTCTCTTCTGGTAGGTGGAACTCTCCGCATCACTGGGGTCCTCAGTGAAGCTACGAACGATTAGTAAAATGGCAAAGCAATTACAGATGATCCCAATGATGGCTACACTGGTCAACAACACTCCTTCCACAATGAAGGTGAACCAGCCGACTTGATTCAGTTCTCCAACGCCTGAGAAAGTTCCGTTTAGGAACAGTTCATCATCGCTGGTGGAGTTTTCCATTTCGATCCAAAATTAGTTATTTGTTCAACAGTCAACTGAATAAAAAGACGATAAATCATTTTGTGAGGTGAACTTTTGTTTTGTAACCAAATTTTGACAAGAAATTGAACAATTGCCAACTAACAAAGTAACAGAAAAAGTAACAGAATAAGAATCTTACCACTTGTCCAAAGGTTTTAGCAACTCTCTTTGTTCAGCAAAATTGCAAAAGACTTTTTTTTAAAGCAACAAAACAGGTTTTGTTGCGCTTGTAAGTGATATCTTCAAAGGTTGTCTACTGACTGTGTGACGCGTGTCAAGTCAGATGAAGGCAGTAAGATGAGAAGGAGAAGAGAAGAAGGAGAAGGAAACGCGAGTAAAGTATGAACCATCAGCTCTCGTCGAAACTAAAAAAAAGCCCCTTTCTACTCACGAACTACTGCTTGGGAAAGGTCGTGACGACGTTGACATTGCGCTGCCTGTTGCTCGGAAGGTTTTACTGCGAAATGCTTAGAATTTTAACCAAAATCATTTGGAATGTGCACCAAAGTTTCATCAAATATGTACTCATTTTTATTTTATTTTACTTTATAGATGTAATTTCTTCAATTTGACATCAAACAACATGATGACAGGGATGACAGATGATTGACATTTTGTAATTGTATTGTTGGTACATGCACTCAAACTTATTGCGTAATTGAAACTAGAAGGTTCAAAAAGAATGTATCCACTATCCATCCTCTTTTGTTGCATTTATACATCAAAAAGTTGAAAGGATATATATGTAAGTGACATGAGAGACAACATAATAAAAACTTTACAGAATTTTGACGTGACTTTTGATCTTGTCTCTTCAATTTGACGAGTAAAAGTCAAAGAATCATTGGCTTTAGGAAAGGATTTTGCAGGAATAGTTGTACCTAAAAATGTGCAAAGTTTTTCCCATTTTGCTTCCTCTTCTACGTCGAGGATCAACAGGTTTTCTGATGGAATTGATTCGATGATTGATTTATTCCAGGCTTTTGAAAACTGTCTTGTATTTTTGAGGCTTGAGAAGGCTTGGTTGATTGACATGGTAGACCACAAGGGAGTGAAGTGTCGAGCTTGAGTGTGAACTTTTGTTACCTTTTTTTGAATAGAATATTTATGATCTAAGAATCTTATGTCACCAACAAAGCACTACACAGTGTTTGAAAGTCACAAAAATGTCTCAGACATTTAAAAGTGATTTTCAAATACTTTGACGTACCTGCACTGAAAGCTATCGAATTACTCACCAATGGATTTTCGTGAAGAAACCACTTGTAAATAGGATGTTGTAAAATCTGCAAGCTTTCACCAATAGTTTTATGCCAAGATTCAAACATAGAATCTGCGTTTCTCACCGTCAAAACGAATTTGGCATGAGGGTAGATTCGCCTCAGATCTTTCCAAAATAGAATGACCGGAATGTCTAATACCGCTTGAAAATCATCAAAATAGTCCTTGATTTCTTCATCATTCACTTGCCTTTCAGTGTTGAAAAGTTTTAACCAAAAGTTTAACTGTTTGTCTGTCAAACTTTGAATTTTCATGCCATGATGTATTTGGTCGTCTGCGCAATTTAGTAATTCGGCCAAGGCTATGGCCATTGAGGTTGTACCAGTGCGTGGCAAACCTACACCAATCACTTTTAGTTGTTGTCTTCCTTTACAACCCATGTTATTCTTTGACAAGGCTAAAATCAAACTAAACCACAAATATTCTAGAGTAATAGCGGAATAGATAAAGTTCAATGACTTTTATGATTTCAACATTTGGGGCCACCTGATGAACGCAACAATTTTCATCTGGCCCAAGTTTCTCCTTTCTGTTCGCAATCTAGATTCTTTGTTGCCCTTTGACGGACTCTTTTGTCTTTTGTCGAGTAATTATCTTCGGAATCATCGAAAAGAAAGCTTTCCATCAAAGCCGAAACTTCCCATCAAAGCCTTATGTCGAACAATAAAAGGAATAAAAGGCAAATAACCTTCACTGTTCACGGGAAAATGAAAAAGTAATGAAATCGTTTTATATACTAGCTAATAAACGCGATTACCGGATTTTTTTTCCGGAATGAATCATGATTCATGTCTATTTGATGTATCCTCATTTCTGACATTTCAACTTATCATTCTGTACATAATTTTGATGACACTGTTTTACTGTCCAATAAGTGCGTGATGAGCGGAAATTTTGACGATGGACAAAGAATAGGCTCCCAGTTTTTGATCACGATTATAAAAGTAACGACGTAGGTTATAGCTAAGTACAGTAGTTATAACGTAGGTACTAGGTACACACTATACTTCAGATCAAGGAGCACGACTCACCAGCGATACCTTAGGTGATCTAGAGTGGACGTATATAAATAGAATTTAGCTGCGAGGTCCGACCGTTACCCAGCGGCCTTTTTTAGGTTTACACCTACGCACCACCGTCGTGCCGGGCCACGTTGGCGTACGTAGCACCGAAACTAAAAAAGGCCGCTGGGTAATGGTCGGACCTCGCAGCTAAATTCTATTTATATACGTCCACTCAGGATCACCTAAGGTATCGCTGGTGAGTCAGTGCTCCTTGATCTGAAGTTTAGTGTGTACCCTACTAGGTACCTAATTGACTTTTTGGAGTACAGATCAATTGGCGAGACTGGAGAAAGAAAATGAATACCCTAGTCAAAATACTAAAAGTAGGGCTTCAAAAGGCCTTTATTCATGTGCACCTTTGTTAACGCTAACAACAGCATCTCGAATTCTTGACATTCTCGACAAACGTTCTTCAATCAGATGTCTTTTAAGACAGTTCTCCTGGCAAGAGAGTTGTCTATTGCGTTCTAACTGCATTTTTAATTGTTTGGAGAATATGAGAATGCCGATAGGATTCGATTATGTATATTCTATCGATTTGTCAGCAACTCAGCATCTTCTCGGGACTTTATTTTAATTACAGTTTCTTGTCTCTTGCAAAATGTAAGAGCATCAAGTCAAGATCAGCTTTTAGAAAGCTTATTGTGGAAAGCAGAAAGCCGAGTACGTGACAATAAAAAAAACCAGGAAAACTACACTACATGTTTTTATCATATCCAGTCACAGTTTCTTGTCTCGTACAAAATGAAAGAGCATCAAGATCAGCTTTTAGAAAGCTTCTTGTGGAAAGCAGAATGCCGAGTTCGTGACAATAAAAACCCCAGGAAAACTACACTACATGTTTTTATCATAACCAGTCAATCAAGCTGGTTAAGTACTAAGTAGACCCTTTCATAGCTGCAAAGTGCATGTACTTCAATTTCTGAGAAATGTTGTTGTTATGTATTTGCGTAATACTATACTTCCCAACTGCATTTGCTTTCCTTGTAGAAGTAGTCTTTCTTTGTGCACTTTGCGTGCAAGTGAATTTTCTTTGCATGTCTTGTCGGCTTTGCCTTTTTCCCAATCAATTTTGAACGAAAACTCGCATAATGTACTCAAGGTAGCCTACGTAATTTGCTTTCAGAAAAAGTGCTTTTCAGATCTAAGACCGCGATTCAAATTGAATTTGCAATCCAATACCTTGAATTCAATCGAAAATAAGAAAATTCAAAACCTCTAAAATTCAATTTTACGTACATAAGATGAGAAACATTTCAATCTCAGTTTTTCGTACAATACTCAGCAACAAAATGCAAACATTCTCAGCAATGATTACTGGGTTTATGCAGCGCCACCCATAGGCCAAAAACGCAAATAAAAGCAAAGTCCACCCCAATATTTATCACTTGTAGGACCGCGATAGCGAAGCTAGATCGCGGTCAAAAAGTAACCGCGACCAATACTTCCATTCCATGTACCTAGATTATGCATGCAAAGTTTCATCCTAAGCCATGCCAAGAAACGTGCAATGAACAAACAAACAGACAGACAGACACAAGTAGATTTTCAATTATTCAAACAAAGTGTTTGAAAATCAGCATGGAATGACTCCATTTCATTATGCTTGCAAAAATGGACAACTTGACATGATTCCTGAAGTTTTTTTGCGATGAAATTCAAATGGAACATTTTTGGTATCTTTTTAAACACTATGTTTAACTATCATGGGAAAAATTCCAGATTTATTGGTAATTTGGTAACTTTTTATTCATCGCATGCTGAAAGAAAAGCAAGTAGAAGAAGAGAAGACAGACGATAGACACTTTGTTTGAGTTCATGACAGTTCGAAAAGGTCTTCGACTTTTTAGCTTGCTGTCATCATATTGTAAAACTCTTCAAAGCAAACTTGGCCATCCCCATCGATATCCGCTTCAACAAACATTTCAGTCACCTCATCGTCGGAAAACTCTACACCGAGTCGTGACATCACCAGTTTCAGCTCCGAACTTGAGACGTAACCGCTGCCATCTTTGTCAAAAACACGAAAGGCCTAAAAAAAAGTTTCTTTGCCAAAGAGAAGTACATAACAAAACAAATTGGCTCCTAAAGCTGCCTAAAGCTTACTTCTGCTTTGGTCAGTATTCTTAGCACATACACAGATGAAAAGGAGGTAAAAAACGCAAAATGGCTAGATGGCGCTTAAAGAAACTGCTTACGATTTTTCTGTTTGAGTCCGATTATCTTAGGATGAAATGCTTTGAAATTCCGATTTCTTTGAAGAAACAGTTTTTACAATGTTTCAAAAGAAGCTCTCATTCAAACAAAATCAGACACATCAAAATTTCTAGTGATTTTCGTACACTGTGTGCGATGATTAAGGATAGCTCGATGATACTGATAGGAAGGATACATGCACAAAGTTTGTTGTAAACTTCTTTAGGAAACAAAGTGGACAAAGTTTCAAGATCAAAGGATCCGTAAAATTCCCCAAAGACTAAAGTCTAGAAATATATTTCGAATTTACCTGTTTTATTTCTTCTCTTGTGGTCCCTCCATTTTGTTTTGCTAACATAAGTCCAACAAACTCTGGAAAATTGATGCTACCACTTCCATCTTGATCGGCTTCATCGATCATTTCTTCAATCTCTTCCATGTCAGGATTTTGGCCTAGAAAAACAAGTGTTGGAACTTGGAAAATAAACAAAATAATTTGAGTTACTTTTCAATATTGTATTGTGCAATACAGCAAATACACTAGTGTCTATCTCTATATTTAGTACATAGGTATTTCTATTTACCTAAGGACCGCATTACTGATCCTAACTCAGTTGTGTCAATAGTACCATCTCCATCTTTGTCAAACATTTGAAAGCATTCTTTAAACTCGTCTAGTTCTTGTTTGGTCAGTTCTTTGGAAAACTTTGGTGGTCGGATCGGTATAACATGTTTGCACGTTTTGCAAAGATCCGCGCGTAATTGCGGGTAATGCGGATGAAAGAAGATTTGTTCGCCATTAGGTCCGATCTTTTGGAGGACATTGGTCGTTGCGGAAGGACCCGAAGGACCCCTCGGGGGTCCGACTTGTTGACCGGGAAACTGAGGTTGACCGGGATGTGAAGGTTGGAATTTGGGTACACTTTCGATCGGGATCACCTACAAAACTACGAATTATAAGAAAAACCCGGATTTTTAATAACCGGATTTCACCCGGATTTTTATCCTTACCGGTCTTGGTGGCATCATAGGACACCCCGGAACACAATCATGGACAAAAGCTGGGGGTTGTCCCTTAACTTGATTGGGATACGTATTCATTCTTCCCGGATATTGTACGGGTTCCTTCAAAGCCGCGTGGTTCTCATTTGTGGCCATGCTGACTCAAGGTTACACACTAACTGACGTTAGCGAGACTTTTTTTTTCAAAAGGACTACGGACCTACTGATGTATTGATCCAGCAACTCCTTTGTATTATTATACCGAGTAGAAGGAGGCGAAGTTTTACATGAGCTACTGCATGCCTTCTTCCGCTTTGGTCCTTGGTTC
Organism: Oithona nana; assembly: GCA_900157175.1. Classification (NCBI taxonomy): domain Eukaryota; kingdom Metazoa; phylum Arthropoda; class Copepoda; order Cyclopoida; family Oithonidae; genus Oithona; species Oithona nana. The sequence continues at coordinate 147,545 of LT728000.1, forward strand.
CCCCAAGCTTGTCATAAAATAGCATTACCTGCGTAATACCGCGAGGAAGTCTCGTAAAAATTGCTACTCTTCACTTGCTTGCTTTGGAAATGAGAATGACGAAGAAGATGGCTAAGATACATGCGACCAAAAGTATTCACTACAATTTTCATTTCCGAGTTTTACAGTAGTACATTTGGTACACTGAAAAGGGTCTCCAAATAGCAGTGGTCATTTTTGTAAATGAGTAGTGTCATGTCAACAATGAATGAAATGAATGAAAGAATGAAGATCTTAGTATTTTAGTGACAAGTGTCAAGTGTGCTTTCTAAAATCTAATTTGAAAAGAATTAAAATAGCGCACACATTTGAGAATCTACTCTTGGTGACACTCTGTATTGTACAAGTATGTATTCAGAAATCCCACACAAAGCAATGGAAAGCTTCACAGAAGCATTTATTTGCGATCCAATATGAATAATGCAGAGAGAAAATTGTCTACTCGTCCGTTGAAGTTGTTCGAAAACTCCAGTCTCTGGTAACGTGCTTTATGTTGTCTTCGTTTTGGCGTTGTTCGTCATAATCTTGAGGAGCTGGTAGGGGCTTCAAAAAGAAGTCGAGCAGTTTTTTACAACTGTAGCTGACTGACACGACAAATGCAAATCCAACTAAACTTGCAAAGGGGAGAAACGCAAATTGGTGCATAATACTTAGCTTCTTCAAGTTCTGAAAAAGTGCATTAAAGAAAATTAGATTGGAGAAAATGTCCCTACTTTGACCCATAATTCAATTTACCTGAGTGAAAATACAGTTCCGATAAAGTTCGTGAATTTGCCACTGTAAAGTCTTTTCGATGAAGTATCCGGCTGATGTCGTTGCAATGATCCTTTTGGGCGATTTTCGGACCAGAAAGCCAGGAAAGGCTTGACTTTTCAATATTCTGGGTGATAATAATGAAATCATGTTTTGGATTCTTATTTTGACACTGTGTTTTTAGGTGTACTTGGTCCTCTTTGTCCATTTGGGGCCACACTGAAAACTAGTGCCGGCTACAGAGTGATTGAAAAAAGTTTGTTTTCTTTGTTTTTGTTGGTGTTTTATGACGTTTATGAGCGGTACGAGATTAGACACCCTGTTGACCGACTACCTGTTGCTGTTGATGAAGATGGTATGGTCAACCAATCTTAGNTTTATGTATGGAGGAGGACCTTGTTTAGATTGTGAAGAGGAATGAACTGTCCTTTGATTTGTTTGGAACTTTGCATTCTCAAAAAATCACACTGTTTGAAATCTTCATTTTTTGTCCAAAAATTAAACTTTGATTTCCCGTTAAAATTGTCGATTTTTGACCGCGATTTAGCTTTGCTATCGCGGTCCTATAAGTCTAAAAGTTGTCCTTCAGGTGGGGACTTCCTCAAATTTACAAGCATAGTTTGCAAAGGCAAATATAGTTTGCCAGTGTATTTCATCATATTCCATTGGTAGATTTTCAAATACACAGTTTTTTTTGAAGTAATTCTAGAATTTTAAAGCATTTCAAGAATGTTAGAGTATTTCTAGAATTTAAAAGTATTTCTAGAAATTCAAATCATTTCTAGAATCTCAAAATATTTCTAGAATTTACAAGAATTTCAAGAAACAATCGCGGTCATGGACTAAAAAGTATTTTTAGTTTTGTTTTTCTGTAAAGCTGTTTGTCCTATATATATGTTTCAATTCAACCCAGAAGGTGGCCTAGCGCGCAGTTGGACATTCGATTGTTGCAAATTCAGAATTCCTCTGTATGTAGATAGTTTTTAGAAGTTCATTTCAATTTGAATTGAAAAAGATACATTCGATGAGAAAATCTATGATTGCATTTCATTCCTACAAAATTCTAAAAAACAGTATTCAGTAGGAATTATTTGCTAAAGTACGATTTTGTCCCTAAAGTCGTATTCTACCTTTGTTTTGAAAACGTACTACAAAACAGGCAAAATTCAATAGAAAAACTGCGCCATCTTGTTTCACCTTTGTAAGGTGGAAAAGGCCTTGAAAATGAAGCGAAGAAGAAGATGCTCAAAGTTTTTTAAACATTTCAACCGCAGGCATGGCAAAATGAGCTTTAGTCTCTCAGAAGCAAGCGAGGATGATGATAATTGCAATAATGACGATCGATTCGAGACGGAACGTTTTTTGACGGATATATATTTTGGAATTTGGAGGCTTTGTGCGAAGGTTGTGCGACTGGCGACTACATATATCAAACAAAATCCTTAAAATTCTCGTCGTCTAGATAGGTATTTATTATTTAATCTTCAACTCGGTCGTATACTCTCTTCAATTGGAACATATTATTATGCTCCAAAGTATGTAAACATTTATGTTTGCTAAAAGATCTGGCAGTCTAAATGTGCGGTCAGCAGTAAACAATATTTGCATATATCGATTCGCAGATGTGGACTTTTACGTCAGGTAGTTAATCTCTGGACAATGATTGAGTCTAATGAGTTTACGACAGGTACTTCTATTTAGTTTCCCAAAATCTATGTGAACAGTTTTATTGCAACAGTCGCACGTTACACACGATGGAAAATATGGACAGTAAAAACGTCAGGTAGTTAATCTCTGGACAAAGAGTCTAATGAGTTTACGGTTTACGACAGGTACTTCATTTATCTAGTTTCCCAAAATCTATGTGAACAGTTTTATTGCAACTGTCGCACGTTATACACTAAGGAAAAATGGACATTAAAGTGAAAGAAGAGTCAGAAATTGCATCCAATACCATTAAAATTGAACCCGGATTCCATATGACTTTTGAAGATGGAATCAAAGAGGAACATGTGAGTAACGAAGATACGAAATTCAAAGCCAACTTTCAAGTAGAAAAGGATTTGCCTCAAGAAGCTTTAGATCGAAGGAGGAAAATCCGAAGATTTTGTTCACCATCTCTTTGCCTACTAACATTTGACCAGTCATACGAAACATTTTGCAATTGCCCTACTCGTCCGTGGCCACGGCCCAATTATTCATTGATTCATGTTTCCCAATCCCAATCTGATACTTGGACATCTAACAGATCAATGCCAAATTCAAGAAGAAGTTTATTTGAAGCAGTACCAATCGCACCATTCAAGCTACGGATTACAAAACGAAAAGACAGTACCAATGAAATATAAATGTGATTGACAAAAAAATACGATTTGAGCACTGAAGTTTTGAATTTGTTTCTTGCATCAAACTATCAGATATGATGCATCAAAATACAAAGGTGTGTGGTCATGAATTCAACTTTTGCAACAAAATTAATAACCGATTGTTATTTTTTGATCCGATTAAAATCATAATAACTCGAAGTATTTGAAATACATTTTTTCTTCTTCAAATCATTCTGATTCGGGAAACATTTTATAAAAAATTGGGCAACATCATTGAAATCTATCTCAACTCTTTTTTTTGGACAATATTTGGATGGCTTATAACAATTGCTCATCTTAGAATTTAGATCATATCTTCGTTCACGTTCAACGAAATCACTGCCATCTTGGTTCGTCAAGACGAACCATTCCCCTTCTTGTGTATCCTTGAAAAAAATGACGCCCCGACCTGCTTCTTGTGCGCCTTGTAGTAGGCCTGGCGGCTGGTGCATCTATAATTGCCCTTGAAGTTGGTCTATACTCTATACTCTTGGTCTGCCTCATATCAAAAGGCTTTGAAAGTTTAAAATGCACAAGTCAGCAATCTAGCAGAAAATCCCCCAGATGCATTGAATCTTTTCGGATAAAATCTTTAAGGTGAATCCGAAATTCTTAAAAATGGGATCAGACGTAACCATGACAAGCTTGAAGACATTGGAAAATAATGTCTATCAGACTGAGTGATCCATTTATCTGCTAAAGGGGTGCTGCTTGTCAGGTTGAACGGTACATAGTAGCTTTGATTTTCAAACCGTCACTATGCTACGTTGCTTTCTGAAGGTTTGAAAAATGCCATCGAACGGGATGAATTATAATTTTGGCAAGAGGAGACTAAATACTTTTTCAAGAAAATGTTTACTTTGCATCTTATCACATATCATTCAAACTGCAGATTACAGCGCCATCTTTTGTCAATTTATAGAGGCACAAATGTTGATGGTAGTCACTAGTCAGATGCGGATACACGCGTGTAATACACGAGGCAAAATATAAAATCATATTTTACTCCCGTCAAAGTCTTGTGTCTAATACTGTCTAGACCAGTATGTTATTTTCACAGGAAAAGCAGGTAAATATTTGTTTTTTAAAGGACGTCAATTTTCATCAAATCCTTATTATATAATGGAATTATTGCTTCATTAATGTACCTTAATATCGGTTACAACCTAATGAATCATTGAGCCTGCATACATCGATATACCCTCATCAAAAGTTATACAAAACGTTTGCTCAGAATCTTTTAAGTAGGTAACATCCTAATATTCAGTATTCAATATTCAGATGGCATCTTTTGTCGACTTTTAAAGCACTTAGAGACCTTGAAAGTTTAGACGCGGATGAACCTACGACCCATTCTATTTTCTGATTTTGCAGTGTATTGTCTGGTGTCTAGACTTCATTGTCAAAGGAAATGATAATTATCCCCTGGGCTCCCGAAAACTATAATGAAACGATTCACCTTGAAGTAAGAGATGAATCCAGGCCTCTGACGTACCAGATTCGTCAGAATTCAGTTGAGTATATTTCATTTTTGTCACATGTATTTCCTTTGCTTGCCAAAATAATTCAAAAGTCAAATCAATTTGTGAAAAAAATAGATACCCGCTATGAAAATCGGTAGCAATGATTATCATTATTGTTACTTTTTGCTAATTTGCTATTGGATTTGTGAATAAAATTACGTTTTTCAAATCCGGAAATTACGTTTGACGTTGGGATCACATCTTCTCACCAAAATGTGGAATGATTGTTAACTTGAAGATTTTTCGAATGTCGCACTCTCTTGTTCGTGCTCAATTATCCACTGATTTTTACCATTATAAGACAAAGACAATGCAGCAAAGAGCAGTTTTATTACACTACCTACCGCTCGGCAAACTCGCAAAACGTCGCCTTCGGCGACTATGCGAGGCCTGCCGGCGGCCCCCCCCCACCGCTAGCTTCGC
>LT728000.1:161835-194958 GCA_900157175.1 Oithona nana
AACAAGATTTTTAAAGATGTAGAAGCGCGAGCAGCTATAGCTCGCGCTTAAAAATCATGAAAGTTTGTTTATGTTCTAGCAAAGCAGTGCAGATCTCACTTCAATTTGACGAATTTTAACAAAATTCTAACTTTTAAGAATTTGAGATTTTCAATAAAAGCTGTCCATCCAAAACTTGTTGGGACACACTGTATACAGTAAAGTTTACGGCAGGTAGTACTTCAAAATATGTAACGTGAAATATTTCGAAATAATTTCTTTAGATATTTTCGAAAAATTGACCACTCTAATACCTCATATGGATTGATCACAGTCAAAGAATTACAAGGCAAAGAATGTTTCTTTCTCCTTTGCTGCATCCTCGGACTCAACCTAGGAGTATCCGGAGGACTATTATATCCTGGATGTGAATATTTTCTCCTAGAAGAGGCAGCTGAGGCAGAATTCAAGCCCGAGATTTTCTGTCTAGTCGACTCTGACATTTGCTGTTCTTCCATTTCACTGACTTTTGAATTTTCACTACTATAGATGGTGTGGTGTAAAAGTTCGTGACTACTCTGATCAAGCCCATTCCAAGGCAAATCTCCAGGATAAGCCAAGACCAACTCAACACGACTAAAAGCAAAACTGAAGGGCCCGAGCGGCACGACGCACTCCATCGCAAGTAAAATCGCTCACTAACACAAATTTTCCTGCTACTTACTCAATCCTTGTACAAAAGAGAATGGATCACTTTACTTAGTCTTCGCTTATACAATTTTGTTTTGGTGTCTGATTGCAACTTGAGAAGTTATTTTTAGGTGTAGGATAATAAATCCGATATCATTTTACGATATGTGACGTCAATCAGAGCAACGCACAACTTAATTTTGAAATACAGATAAGAAGATTTCCGTTTTAGCTACTATCTTACATAAAAAGATAGAAGTTCAAATCTTTGAAAAATTAACGATACAAACGCATGAATGTACCAATATTCAAATATATTTGAATTATGTACTAGCAATACAAATAGAAGAAGTATTATTATTAGCGTCAAAATTCAGATGAAACATTTGTGTAAGTGATTTTCAAAATTAGTGAATTTTTTAAGTTTATCTTATTTAGTGATTTCAATGCGCGAAATTCGCGAAATTGTAATTTTTTTTTCTTTCCAACATTGCAATCTGGATCAGATGACTCCTGATACATTTATCACAAGGCCTGATGACATTTGAGAAATGTATTTTTCATAATGTGAAAATTGCGTGCAATTGAGTAGTTTTCTCCATCGCATCCAAGCGCTCCTCTGCTCTACTCGTAGCTGCTAATGCCGCTGCTGCTGTCATGACATATACGAGGCTTTAGCACACATGTGCTGCTTTTGTAAAAAGGAGTCGCTCCGTGAAATCTACACCGAAAAAAACCACCGTCAAATGTGACTTGAGGTTTGGCATCTTGGTGTTTTGAGACACCCTAACCACCTAATATCAGTAAAACACAGTGTTTGTATGTCACTGAAAATGTCTCATTCGAATTTTCACAATTATTTCTGTTTCTGTAATCTTTCAAATATTTGAACTTTCGCGCCAAAAATGGGAGAAAAATTAACTTTTTGGTACGAAAATTCAAATATTAAAAGTGGCTCGCTGCGCTCGTGCAATTTTGTAAAATGAGACTTTTTGGAACGAATTTTACAGTAGGGTGAGTTGAATGTTTCATATTAGGCTCTGTAGTAATCGTTATGATCAATTTTGATTCATTTGATTCTCCAAGATAGGAACCTTGACCTAAACATGATTTTCACTGATACTCGAATCTTACCAGTATAATCACAGCTTTGATGAATCTCCATGACGATCTGGATTGATTTTCGTTCTCGTTCATAATTCTAACCTTAAAACTTGTATCTTTTCTGGTATGAATCTCGGAACCGACTGCTCGAAGAAGGTTCAAAAGATGGCAGCAACAGGAGGATCAACATCAGCAGCAAAACTGGCATCAAAGCAGAGGCAAAGATGATAGGGGGATTTTTTGATGATGATGATGTTGGGGGGGCTCCCGAGCATCAAACTCCAATAATCAGTATGTATTATAGCTCAGGTCCTAAATACACAGTAGGAAAAATAAAAGTGAATTATGCACGAAAAATTTCAACAAAATTTTGCATTGTGTGAATCAAACCCGCAACCACTGGAACTTTTGGGATTTTTTCCAAATTTTTTTTAATGTAAGAAAAAATGACTAATTATGCCTACTGTGATCTAGCAAAAGGACACTATTGTAGCTAGGTATATCTACATATATATTTTTTTTTCTCGTCAAAAAACGACGAAGCCGACTTTATGCCGACATGGCAGAGGCAGTATCACTATCAGCAGCGCTAAAGCGTCTTTTTTGAGAGAAGGTTGATCCGCCACTCTATCATTTTCGGTGGCTGAAAACGCTGACTGAATATGGCATTAATCACAGCGAACTTCCTTGAGGTCACACAACAGCTGATGCCCCAATGTTGGACACACAAAACACAAACTAGGCCAAACTTTTTAAACACCTAATCAATCATTCTCCTTTCAGTGAGACCTTTTTTAAAAATTGTCAGATTGGACGGGCATAATGTTGAAAAATTACCAAAAAATATCCTAAATTCTGAGGGTTTTAATTGAATTTTCGCGCCAAAATCTAGTTTCAAATGTTGATTTTTTTTTACCATTTTGTCAAGTGATAAATGAAAGGCCTAACGACTTAGGGCCTAAAACAATTTGTTTCAATGATGACTACTCGTGAACAGAGAGAAAAGAGGAACATAAAAACACCCACGAGTTACTTAGACTTCAAGAAGTGAAACTCAAAACATGCAGATATCTTCAAAAGATATTCTTTGCTTCCTACATCTTTTTCGTCTCAAGATCAAAGCTTAGTAAAAATCCATTTCAATCAATCAATGGTTATGGTTTCAAGTTTGCATTCTCATCTCTATTATTTTTGACAAAAGGGTGCTTAGAATTGACAACAATTTTGATCAGTTGACGTCTCAATTTCTGCTAACATTTGCTTGAAAAATCAGCAAAAATTGTTTACTTGATTTCGGTTTTAGGCTTTTGAGACTTTTTTAAGGAGTTTTCAACCATTGTGTCTTACAAAGAGATTTTGCAAAAACCTATCTGAGGAGACTATTTTAATTCCCCCAACCTCCTACACTTCAATCAGTTTTCTCTCGCGTTTGTAACCCTTCGCGATGCGATTTCAAGGCCACAATTGATTTGTTTTCAATAGAGTCTCAGTGTTGAGAGAGAGAGAGTTGAAAACGCCCCTTAGAGTGAGATGGTGTAAAACACCCTTAATGGCTTCAATGGCCTTACCTGCCCATTTTCCTCAATGCCGCTCAGCAAAGCTTCATTTTGTTCTTCACTTTGCTGCACTAATTGTCGTCTTTGCTGATTGTTCTCAATCTCAATTCGAGGCAAATTGTTGTTGTAAAAGGAGGTTAGCAGATCGAAAGTTCGTTGGCGGCTGTTGTTATCAACCATAATGGTTTTGCTTAGAGTGGCTGAACCTCTTCTTTGGTTGGTTTTTCTACGACTACTCGAGTTGCCAGGAGTGGGCAGTCCTACTACTATTGGGTCAATGTGTTATTTGTCACCTTTGATCAGTCAATTCACGCTTGACTCAAGTCCCTGAGATTTGTGTAGAGATGTAGGCCTAATCTCCTTTTTTGTTAAAATTACTAGGCCACTTTAATTAGGCCTAAGGTCATTTAGTTCTTTTAAGAGCCAAGACAATTATCTATTTTTTATGATAATATTTTTGAAAAAAAATATGTGAAAATAGGTTAAAAAATGTAATATGAATTAAAATATTTTTTTTTAGTAATATTTTTACCTTCCAAATCTTGATGGCATTTTTGGTGACAAATAACACACTGTGCACTGGACTTGGTTTTTCAATAGATGTGACAGATACAGAATGTCTTCTTTGCCCACTTTTTGCATGAGTTTGAGTAGGCTGCACTGGAACCATCAATAATTCAGTTGCTAAAGCCATGATCACTTTGTATACTAACTTGGAACATCACTGAATTTACTCAATTATCTTATCTACTCTTGCAGAATTTTTCAGTCAACATTGTGATAGACGATGATAATAATTCATTGCGTAGGAATGTTGCGTTTTTAATCCTTGGCAAATTTTGAGACTTATGAAATCTGAATTTCAAAATGACGAGCGTCAAAATCGAATCCTCTAAAATTGCTGATAGTGATGTGGTGAACTTTCAATGCTTGAATTTCAACTGAATTTAGCAAAAATATGTGCTGTAATCCAAAGCAAAAATACTACTGTAGTACTGCGTCATACAGAGTTTAGGTATGACGTTAGTCGTTTAAATAAATGCATACCTACATTGATATACATCACAGATGTCTAAAACTTTTTACATTTTTTTACGGACCATTTTAACCTGTTTTTACCTTTTTCGAAAAAATAAAAAATGTATTTTTTCTTCATTCGAAATCAGGATTTAGTGACGTTAGTCGCAATATTTTTGCGATGTAGACTTGACGTTGGAAATTATCCAAACAGGCAAAAATCTCTCTCACTCACTTTTCTTTTTCATATTTTTTGAAGAAAATTATGTAATCAAAGTGAACAATTTTATGTTTCTTTTTTAAAATCGTTGTTCAATTAGTGACATAGATTTCTTTTTTCCCTTGAAACTAAACTTTGAAGGTTAAGGGTTCAAAATTCAATTTGTTTAACCTAATTTTAGAATTTGATGTACTCTAATCTTCTTTTGAAAGGTGGCAAAAACCAGATTTATCTCGTTTTGAATATCTTTGTTTCTATGTCTCATCTAAAAATATCATCCTTGAACTGCATGACAGTTGAAAATACAATTTGAGTTGTCCAAGGTTGCGTGAGAATACTTGTCATGTTCCGATTAGAAAACTTACCTTCCGAACCAATTTTGAGTCGCAATCATCTTCAGACGCAAATGCTTGTTGTATTTTTGGCTCGACTTTCTTGCTTTTTTGAAGCTTTAAATTGATCAAAGCTACTTCTGCCAAAATATCTGTGATGCCCAAAAGACAATCATCACATTTGCATTGTTGAGGTCCTCCCTAAGATTCAAGATTTATACGTAAGTTTTAAAATCACAAATTGTCTTTGACTTGATCTAAAAAAAAGTTCAAAATTTCAATAAAAATTCAGAAAAAAATTCAGAAAAATATTAAAGCAAAAAATCGATAACATATTAAGAAAAAAGAAAGAAAGAAAAAAAAGTTAAAAAGTAAAATAGAAAAAATTCCGCATAAAATATTGCTAAAAATCCTGCCTGGATATCTGAATGTGTAGAATGTCCTGAACAAGTTGAGTCAATGGAAACAGCAGAATTGGACCGCATGAATTTAGCGGCACGTGCCATTTTTTGAGCCAAAATGGCTTCCATTAAACTTCGTTCTTTAAAAGGCTCGTCCATTTCTTGGTCACTCACGATGGTATCCAAGGTAGATGTAGTAGTAGTACCTCCTCCTCCACTTCCACTTTTTGCTACTTGAAAAACAGTCAAGAAACAAAAAGTTGAATAATTATGATGTACTCAAGTAGGTTTTACCTTAAATCTGCTCGTGACTTAGGATTAGTCAATGATAGCTTTTTATAATCCTTCCTTAATCTCCATCATCACTTTTTTTCAACGCTTCAGAATTTTCGATGCCCTCATGATGCTTGATAAATAATATTCAAAAATACAGATGTTTCTATTTTTTGACAACAACAAAAAAGGCCAAAAAAAGTTGAAACAGTGTTGAAAAAAAAATGTAGACAGATTTATCTAAACCACCTATTTCCTATTTATCAACAATGTTTTGACAATTTTTAATTTCATATCAAAAAGTGAATTTGAATTTTATGACTCAAAAGGAAATGATTTTTTAAACTAACAAAATATAGACTACTTAGATATGTACTTTTAAAAGTAGACTAAGTATGGGCTCTATTAGACTAAGCCTATGTCACGAGCAAGCCAAAAACTCTTTTTAATATGTAACTAAATTGAAAAGTCAAAAATTACCTTTTCTACTATTGTTATCCATGATGTTTGACAGCTTGAGGTTGTTTTTATCTATTCTAAGGCATTACCGCAATTGCAGAGTGCGACGCCTAGAGCACACGTGAACCGAACGATGATAAGGAATTTTGTAGAGGAGTTTTCAAGAGTATTTATCACACTGACGTCAAAGTCAAGATTTTTAATTTTACTACATACAGTTCAGCTGAGCAGTCAGTAGTAGCAGCTAAGCAGATCGTATGACAGCTAGATGAGAACTGAGTGGAGCTTAAAGGCGCTTGACTCCTATGCTATGCTGAAGATGATGATGCGTCAAACGCTCTCTAGCGGCGGCACAACGCTTAGAACTTACGCTAATAACCTATATAACTATTTATAGATCAAAAGGATTTCGCAAGTTTGTTTTACTTATGAATTTTTATTGACTTTTCTGCACTACTGAACTTTGGGAATTTGCGTCGTTTATCAATTCAAAGCAGTAAAAAAATATTGCGTTGCAAGCTACAAAAACTTTTTAGGGTGACTTTAAATTGAGGCATTTTGCTCTTTTAGAGAAGGGCAAATGGAACGAGATTCTTTCAAAATATTTATGAATTCTTTGATTTGATTCCCATGCACTCTTTTCAAAGTCTTCTGGTCAATGGTAGTGGACAAGTTTTTTCCCATGATGCCTCTCCTGTGCATGCGATATCATCGCCCTGCATACACATGGTTGATGTTCCAGTAACGAGTTGCAGCAGCAGCATTGATGGAATTGAAAGGACAATGATAGCATTGCTTTGCGATTGCATTCAATCGATTTCACATGTTGAACTCTAAAGTCCATTTTACAGGCTTATTACCTAGCGCAACCCTAGGCTCATTTTCTTAGACGGATTTTACACAGTGATCGAAAATCACTCAAAAATTTTACAAGATTGCAAGCGAGGCGAGCTAAGTTTAATTTGAATTTTGGCGCCAAAAATAAACATTATAATGAAAACAGTGAAAGTCTAGATAGTAGGCAATGAGTCTGGTCAAGCAGCATCATGTCCCCAAATGCAGTTTTTGAAAGAAGTGCATTTTAAAGGTCCTGAGTATCATCTACCATGTTTTCCGATTCATATCGGTATTACTATTATCTTTTGGGATAGTCGTTATTTACGACCCCCCGCGTGAGCATGTTGTCCATTGTTTGATGCTCGTAAAAAATCATACTACGATGTTCAGCAAAGTAAATCTGCCTCAAATGGTCACAAAAACTCTAGAGTAGTGAGTGCGTTATCGGCAAGTTTCTTCCGCATTGTCCCAAAATGGCGTGACCAGATAATAACCCAACTTGTTGGCCACACATTATCCAAAAATGGAAACATGTTAATTCTCAAACTAAGGACTAGGAGAAGAGAAAGTTTCAAAAAGACTCCCTAAGGGTGGTCAATTTTTTCGATGACAATTATCTCCAGACCAGGATTCCTGCAATTTGTGGTTACAGATTCCATATTCACTTACCTACGTATGTACTTTGCACAGCAGTACTGACACCAGATTTTTCTAGGTGTGAATTTTGACTTTATTTGCACTTGATTTATTATTCCAAGGATACTACATACAGTGTTTGAAAATTACTCAAAAAAGACTCATTTGTACAATGTTGCAAATTAAAAGAATATGCTATTTTGCCCATTTTTGGCGCAAAAATTCAAATATTTGATCAGCCACACAAGTAAAATTTGATGTAATCTTTGCCATGAGACATGAAAATGTTATTGAGACATTTTTACAGACTTTCAAGCACTGTGGAATTTGCGGTTGTTTCAAACTTATTTTTTTTTCTTCTCGAATTTCTCTGGAAATCTAGGGTTTCCTCATGGTTCTAGCTATGGCAAATCATTACTTCGAAAATGAGTAGGTCTGTTATACTGATGTGGTTTTCTAGTAGCAAATGACTCAAGTTGAAAAAAAAATGATTGATTTTAGGACTGCTGCTGTAGGGAGTACCTATTCCTTGCTTAGCACCTGCCTCTACTATCTTGTTTTTGACACCTCTTCCATTTATGCACTTTTAAGAACACTTACAAGCAATTGCCAAGAGTGGCTCTTGTAATACTGCAACTCTAGGTGCTTCAAAACTCATGAAGATTTCTATCAGTCAGCAGCACTGAGCAAAAAATAATCATCCTGAAGGCTGAACTTATCCATCAAAACCTTATTGAAAGTGTTTTTGTTTAGTCAACTTTAATGGTCATTTTTGATTGCATTTTTTGTTAAAAACGAAAGGAATAAATAAATTGAAACTATTGAAATGTGAATTTCATTTTAGAAAAGAATGTTAAGTAATAAAACAAATGATGCATTGAAGCTACAAATGTACAAAAAACCTATCAAGCATGATCATCAAGTCTTTAGGAGATGATGCATAGAAAATAATTTGCCAGACGCTATGATGGATTGCAAGTGATTCTCCAAGCCTTTTTCCGTGCCAACTTGAGTTAAATGGGATGTCCAATTTGTCCCCTGTCATCTTGAGCTTTTAACAATTCATGAACGGGTATACAACATGCCTATGTACAACATGAGCAGAACATTGAAAAATATGTCTTATTAAAAATTCTTTAAAAGTTAAATATTTTTTGATGAGAAATAATGGAATGAAAAGTTGGACAACGTATGTAAAAACTTTACATGCAGTCCGTCAAATTCAAGGGTTAACTGTATTTTAAAGTATGCAACAACATCTGTTTTAACAAAAGAAGAGTAATTCATTCACATCACGATATCTTTACAACGAATTACAACCTATTTATTGGGCCCTTTTTACATTCAAAATGGCCAAACTTCAATTGGTGATTTAACTAACATCTCTGGCAAAGTCATATTCTTTGGTCCATTGAATTTGGCAAAACCTAACTTTGTCATAATATCTGAACATATTTTTTCAGCCCATGTTACATCAACTTTTGTTGTCATAACAACTTTGCTATAATCTGGCGTTTCTACTACTGGTAATGATATCTCTTCTTCATCAGCAAATTCTTCATTTTCAGTCTTGGGTTTCATCTCAGGATTCATAAGAGGCAAATTTAAAAGTTGAGATAAAGCTATTGTGCTTCCCATAGGTTGTAATAATACATCAAATCCCCTGATAACTGTAATGCTACCTGGTAATGCTTTTCCTAAAGCCAATGCCTCATTGTAATCTTGATTCAAGCCATCACAATGTTTTTCACAAGGTTCTGGAAACTTTTCTTCTTCACAGGCTAAACTCATTCTTGGATCATTCACATCCAATATAATCTTCAAATCTGGCATTTTCTTCAGCAGTTTTTTGGCTACTGAGAGCCTTTGATTTAACTTGATTACTTTGATTGGAAAGTATGGACAAAGAGCTTTAAAATGAATGGAACTGTGACATTCAACAGTACTTAATTTGGATCTGGATCTGCAATAGTTTTCATATTGGAAACTCCAAGTTTTATCCATTTTAGAATAAAAATCAAAAGTTGCATTATTGGCTGTAATATCACAATCAAAAAGATTTTCTGCCAGATTGGTATCAGTTTCTTCAGACAATTGATGAAATATCAAGGAACCAGGGAAAGTCAAGAGCATTGAAGTCACAATGGATTTCTCACTTGGAGTCAAAATTAATATATTTCTTCTCATTTCTTTTGAAGGCATTTTCTTGCTTGGATTAAAATCTATTGGTTCTATACGCTTTTCTGAAAAAAGAGGGAAATTAGAGCTACAGATCAAACTGGTTAGTCACATACATACCTGTAACATGTTGTATCTGCCATTCTTTCACAGCTTCTTTTGTCATATTAGGACCAAAAAAGGCTTTTATCACAGCTTTTTCTTCAATGGATTCAGTTGTACTTTTGGTAACTTTAGGCAACAATGGTTGACGAATAGTCAATGACTTTTCTACTTTTGAAGAACTTTCTTGAAAAATCTTTGGGGTCATGGTACTTACATGAATGATGTCATGTTGGATCTTTTCGGTAGGACTTTCAACTGTCTCATGTTGTTGTTCTTTATATAGCAACCCAATCAAAAGTAAAATACCTAATGTTAGATAGCTAAATATTCTTGTTCTAAACCTCATGGCTTTTTATTTTAGGTTACCTATGTAATCAATAAGCAACTCAATACTATCTTATCATCAGCTGGAGTAACCTTGCATTTTACAATCTATACATCAAACAATTTTTGCCAAGTTTCAAGCCTTTCTTTTGGAGTCTTGACTACATCTGACATCAAGGCTGGATGTGCCACAAAAAAGTTGGCCTTTTTGTGCAAAAGTCCCATGTAAGCCATGTTGATTACTTGTGTTCTCTGGACATTTGCCTGTCTTGCCAAGATTCCAGTCAGGAATACATCTTCCATCCATACTTTAGAATTTGTCAAATGATGAGAAGCATAAGTCTGAAAAAGTATTTCACCAATTATGGGTGTCATAATGTAAGCTGTACCACTGCAGTAAGGTGGATACATGTCTTGATTCCAATCTTCTTTTGATATGTACCAACGACTTTTGGGATCACGTACAGGTTTTGTATTGGTCATTTCCAAGCAATGTATTGTGTCTGGATTGGAAATGTGTGAAAAGTATTGATCGAATTTTGTGATGTTTATGTAAATGTCATCATCTAATTTCACTATCCAGTTCAATTGTTCTGCTTTTAGATTGAATATCCAATGAAATGCTGCCAGTAGTTTTTTAGGTGGATTTTGATATGTTTCTTCAATGTCAACCAATAATAAATCTTGAAAGTCTTCATTTTCTTTCTGTATCTTGAACAAAACTTCTTTTGGAATTCTATCAATTCCCATTAAGAAAATAGGTTTGAAAACATGAATTGTATTGACAGTTGCAAACATTTTCCGCATAACTTGTCTGTTTTCATATGCTTGCCATCTGGTCAATACTAAAGCAATTACTTCAGTATCATTTTTAACACTTTGAATACTGAGATTGGAAAATTCACAAATATTATCCTTTGGTCTTGATTTGAAAATAAGAAAAATGACAGAAACGAAAATTAGAAATATTTTTGTTTGAGTCCTCATGAGTTCGCACTATTTCAAGCTCTGTGGTCAAAAATCAATGGTATCAAAAATCTGCCGCCGTTTGGCGCTCTTATCTAATTGAATGAGATAGCAATCAGTGAGATTCCAAATGGTCAGGTCCTTTTTTTCAAATGACACTTTTATCTTGGTTTGAATGACTTTACGAAACTAGCAAGCTAAGATTGACAGTTGTCGTAAACTGTGTGATGATATTACAACCCAGCCTTATCAAGCATCTCTTCATTCATATATGAAAACACAATGTTTCATATTTCATTTCTTCTTTATTTTCACACTGTGCACTACCAACAATGTTTGAAAATCCCCTCAAAGAGTCTCATTTTCCAACATTTTCAACTAAAACTATTTCATTTCATGGTTCATTTGGCATCAGCCCAATACTAAATATAGTAGTATGGTATGCAAAACTAGAAAAAACTGCCATATAATGCTTGATGGAGGTGCATTTCCAAAGGCGTTTTATTTGGTTCGGAGCGTTAATGACTTCTATCCCAAATTGTAGCGCCATCTGTGAGATGGCAGATAAATGACTGCATTAGATTTTTTTCCAGGCCCATTTCTTACCATATGGTCCAAATGTCACCCAGGACACATTGTCGTGACCAATTTGGCTAGGATGACAAAAGGAATTTGCAGTTAGACTCACTTTTCAAAGTCCAAAGTTTGAATTTTCTCACCCAAAATCAACATCAAAATATGAAGGTGCAAAATGAGTAATTTTTTCCTATTTTTAGCGCGAAAATTGCGATATTTGAATTTGGCGGTGCAAACAGGATAAAAAAAATTGTGCGAAAATTAAAAAACAAAAACATTTTTGTGTTTGTCTGCATATCTCTGAAGAAAAGTTTTTCTGGATAGGCCCCTTGTCATGCCCTAAATGTTATGAAGGTCTTTTAAGCCTTATAGGGGTGTTAGGCTCCATTGGTCTCTAGAGAGATGCTGATTCACGATACAGAACTAATCTCTTTTTATAAACAAATAATGATGCAAAATAGCAATCAAGGCTCAATTGACAATTCTTAGAAGCGGCGGCATGGCTTACCCGCATAAATCTAAATCGTGACTTTGGTCGAAGCTTTGAAAAAACGTCTCCATTTCCACACTAACGAACTTGGCTTATAAGGAAGTGACAGGTTGATTTTTGCCTGATAAATGAGACCTCGCACACGACGATGAACGCTAAGGATCGAGATAGTCTCTCCTCAAGACTGATTATGACTGAACATTGAACAAGCTAGTCATTAACGCCGCGAAAATACGAACCATTTTCTCAATCAGCTCTAGAATGTTTAACTTTTTTCCGTCAAATCGGTGAAATCACAATTTTCACGAAAAAAATTAAAAAATAGAATTTTTTTTTTCGTCAAATTGCAACGTTTGATTTGATTTCAATAAATGTCAAAATGACCAAAGAATTTTAACGAGAAAAATTTACATTTTTGATTTTTTCGTCAAATTGCAACGTTTCTTTTGATTTTACGTTGTAAATGACCAAAGAATTTTCACGAGAAAAATCTCAAATTGTAAATGTTGGAATTTTTTTCGTGATTTCTTTTCTTCTGAAATCAGCATTTTTTAGAGATGAATGTGAATAAGATCCGGTATTACATTTCCCTGATTTTCCAGTTCTAGCGAATTGACATCATTGCTAATGCTCTAACTGTAATCTTTAAAGCTTTTTCAAGTTGTGTCCAACCACCTAAATTCTAGACTTCACGGGATTATTACGTAATAAATTCTAATCCTAAAACATCACCTAAATAATCAGTGTTGTATATCACTAAATAAGCACCATAAATATTAAGAATTTTCCCCTACCTTTTTTATCGGCTTCCTCAACTCTAGAATATCTTCTTTTTCACTCTCACTGGCAAGTTCGTCTAAACTGGTCCCAATGCTGGAATTGGTACAAGACCACGTATCAAACTCGAAACTTTTCTGGTTTTTTAGCAATCTGGATTGTCTTGTGGCACAACGAACATCTTCTAAAGTCACACAAGTAAAGGTGTCACTTTGTTGAAAATCTTGGATTTCTTCCACTGGATCGATGGTCAATGCAGAAAAATCATTAAGGGTGACTCGAGGCAATTCTGAGGAGGCATGCAATGGTAATTTGCCAACCGGAGCAGATTTAGAACGTGTTAGACATGACTTGGGTCTTAACAGCTCCCTAGTGATCGGGGATTCACCAAAGCCGTAATCGTTCGAGATTTTGCGGTAATTTGTCAAAGCTTCATCACCTAAAACAAGAATATTTTCCTGTTATATTTTAGCTTAAACTTTTCTGCGATTTAGCGGAAAAAATCCAAATTCTGAAATTAAATATTTTTCTCGTGAAAATTCTTCGGTCATTTGGGTCATTTTGTAAAATCAAAACACATAATTCCGATTTGACGGGAACAAAAATTCTAGAACTGAATTGAATGTTTTTTCTCGTCAAAATGTTTCGGCCAATTAGTGAAATCAATTCCAACATTGCGATTTGACAAGTTTTGGATTTGACGGAAAATCTAAATTCTTCAATTTACCTGAATGAGCTGATTCGCTGTCCGGTCCACTTCGAAATCCGGAACTGACACTTTCATTAGACTCGTCATCTTGAGAAACTTTGCTACTTTTCCGGAATTTAGGCAATTCCAGGAGTAATCCGGTTTTGTCAACGTCCTGCATATTACTGACTTATTGCGACACTAAGCACATGCGTCAGTGCTCAATTTTCAACTACGACTGACAATTGTAAAAAATGAATCATGTCAATTGCTGAGCTCTTTTGACGTGTTGTTCTGTTGTTGAGAAACACTGATTTCCTCTCAAGTCTCCTGTCTCACACTACGTCTTATCAGTGATTCTCAGCAACCGCGGAGTTAAACAGTTGACACTTTTATTATCCTTGAGCCATATTTTGATTCATAATTCTTTATCGGCGGAATTTACACGACTAACGCGACTAACTAAAGAATTTGACCTTTTGTAAAGTTAGTGAACTCAGTTTTTATCGGAAAGAAAATTTTGAAAGCTACGAAACCTCGAGCTTAGGATGACAGATAATAATTACTTACCAAATATGTATTTGAAAGCCTTAGTTTAAAATGAAAAAGTCTCTCTTTCCGCTTCCGAATAACCTTCATACAAAATTACAAATTCACAACGTTAGTATCTTTGAATTTTGGCGCCAAAAATTATAATAATTTTCAAGCAGCGACCGCAGCGACGAATTTTAGATGTCATTCATTGAAAGCACTAGAGACAACTCTTTAAAAGGATTATCACGGTTGTGAGCTGATTCTATTTTTGAATTTCCCACACTTTTTCTCCGCTACGCTTGTCCGTCAAAAAGTGCAGGAAATTAAAAAAAGTTTATAATCAGCTCACAACCGCGGTAATTCTTTTAAAGAGTTGTCTCTAAGAAGTTGGGGAAACCCCAACTAGAAAGCGCCAATAAGCTAGAGACATCTTTAATTTAATTACTAACAGTTCATGAAGGCTTTTTTACTTGAGTAGTTAAAAAAGGCAATTACAAATTACATTAAAGGATCATCAAGTACGAGTAAGTAGATATCTTAGTTAGTGAAGAATCGTCGTTTCTGGCTATAAGAAGACACTGCAGACATCAAACAGTCACCAGAAGTGTGCAAAGCCTTCGAGGGTCAAGAGTTCAAGACCATAAATAAAAACTTTACAATTAATTCAGTTACTCATGAAGACTTCGATTTGCCTAGTTTTGGCCTTTACCTGTTTGATGTCTGCAGTCACCGGGCAATCCAATAATGGAGTGCCCGAGCGCCAAAGACGCGACCGAGCCAGGACATACTGTGGTGACGAATTAGGTGAAGTTTTGATGCTGGTTTGTGCACCTTCTCNTCCTTGAGCCATATTTTGATTCATAATTCTTTATCGGCGGAATTTACACGACTAAAGAATTTGACCTTTTGTAAAGTTAATGAACTCAGTTTTTATCGGAAAGAAAATTTTGAAAGCTACGGAACCTCGAACTTAGGGTGACAGATAATATTTGAAAGCCTTATTAAAATGAAAATGTCTCTCCTTCTGCTTCCGGATAACCTTCATAAAATTACAAATCCACAACGTTCGTATCTTTGAATTTTGGCGCCAAAATTGAAACAATTTGCTATTTTTAGATGTCATTCATTGAAAGCACCAATAACCTAGAGACATCTTTAATTTAATTTCTAACAGTTCATGAAGGCTTTTTACTTGAGTAGTTTACATTAGGTTAGAGGCTCGGCACATCAAGTACGAGTAAGTAGTTGTCTTAGTTATTGAAGAAGCATCGTTTCTGGCTATAAGAAGGAGACACTCCGTCACCAGTCACCAGAAGTGTGCAAACCTTTCGAGGGTCAACAACATAGATAAAAACTTTAAGATTCATTCAGTTACTCATGAAGATTTCGATTTGCCTAGTTTTGGCCTTTACCTGTTTGATGTCTGCAGTCACCGGGCAATTCAATAATGGAGTGCCCGAGCGCCAAACGCGCGATCGACCCAGGACATACTGTGGTGACGAATTAGGTGAAGTTTTGATGCTGGTTTGTCAACCTTCTCGCGGAAAAAGGCATACTATGCCTGAACCCTCAAAGCAAATGTCCAAATACCGACCCAGTATTATTGATGATGAGGACAAATGGGCTGCAAATTGGGAACCGAGAGAGGATTTTTATAACCGAATCAATTCTCTAAGGGTGTGTATTTTAAAAATTCTGCTTAGCAGAATACGAGAGTCTGCTAGAAGTAAAAGTGTCTTCAAAACATTTCAAGAGCCTACAAGAGCCCCAAGAAATCAGCAGCAGTAAAATAACCAAGACATCAAGAATTTAAAATCATACAATGAAGGTGGTAAAGACACTAGCAAAATGAGGTTTCTTCTTAGAACGAGCTAAAGTTTGTCGCGATTTTACATCAACTTTTGTTCTTTACAGAATCTACACAAACGTTCCATTATTTATGGTTCAGGTGCCTCAGATATATGCTGCAAGTACTCCTGTACCAAGCAACAACTTCGCGAATTCTGCGATTAAAATTGCCACAAGAAGAGAAGACATTCAAAGGTACCAGTCTATATGTGATCGATCCCTTTGTTCATCCTCTTGTCTATTTATTTTACGTCAATTTCAGTGATAATTATTCATTCGAATGTCTTATAAATAAAATTAATTGCAATCAAAAAATCTCTAACCAATCTTGATTCAGCAATCATTGCATCCGGAATCCGGAATTACCCCCATTTTCAAAGGGTAAATCGGTCCTTCTCGGTCGTTTTCAGGTGTTTTGAATAAAAGTTGATGAGGCGTTATAGTACTTCTAATTTCATGGAACATTTCATAATTTATGAACTGTATTGAATTTTAGGCTAATCAGGCCGTCAGCGCTGCCTTATATATGCAGGACCACAACTGCAGGATGATTTATTTTGCAAAAAATTAATGAGAAATGCATCCATGCATTCACAAAAGAATCAGTTATGCATACTTGGAGACTAATACAGTGTTGAACAAACTTAGCCATAGACCTAAATAAAATGAATTAAAGAGACCGAGGCACGAAGCACCGAGGGAGCGATACGCAATTTTTATTTTGTTACAAAATCTTGATGAAACTTTGCATGCACTCAACACATAATTGTAATATTTTAGGGTTGATCAAATTTGTCAGAAACTGTACAAGCTGCCAATTTTTTCTGCATTGCTCAATATTTTCCGGTTGGTGATAAATTCTCACAGTAGGCCAACATTTGTTTTCTTCGGAAAAAGTTGTGTTCGGAGCATAATAGCGTTTGTCTATTCACAAGAAGCTCAAACATTAATCTCAAACAGGTCAAACTTGGCCAACGCTGTTGGCATATTTCCCTTGACAAATTGAATGTGAAAGCAACAAATAATGGATTATTTCTTGGTAAACGAAACGAAAAACAAAACGGCATTTTTTGTAGAAAACATTTAAGAGTTTCTAATCGTTTTATAAAGACCAATAATTATATTTTTAGTGACCTTGATTTACAATGTCCAGTCTGTTTTGAGGTTTTATTTACAGTACATTTGCAGCCTGAAGCGTTTTCTCCGGGGAATTTTCAAGCCAATGAAGCAAAGCAAGACAGAAAGAATTACTTAGAAACTCTGTTTGTCCTAGTAATCGGTGAAGGAACTTTGAAAGAAATATTCGCTGCTTTTTCTATCCTGTCCTCCGCCTCCTTCTCCTTTTCTTAGAATTACACTCGAATTCTTGGACATTTAGACCTCTAAAGAAAAAGTGAAACAAACATCAATCTTTCAGCATCTGAACTCAATTGAAATGAAAATTACTTTACGCATTTGAGCCTTTCTAAAACGTCAAAACTCAAAGAAACAAAAATAGTATTTTACATTTATTTCAAATACTGTGCATGAAATTGTCAATTCTATATGCAATTTTTTCTACAACCAAACAGATAAAGGAGATGAACATTCCAACAACCAAAAAAATCAGCAAAGAAATGAATTTTTGAATAGATATTCCAGAAAGTGAATCATTATAACATTTCATCTTTCCATATTGGTTAAAATTCCTTGATATTTGATGCATATGCCCAGATGCTCTGATCTGAGAATAAAGTTCATTGAAAAATGGTAAAAATGGTGATTTTTGAGGAAAGGCAAAAGCCATGTAATCCAAAGTTGGAGAAAACCAAACAAACTTGATTTCACAAGGATCTTGTAATGGCCCTGCATGTCTAATGATTGATTGTCTGGCTCCAAAGACTGTTTGGTAAGATGGTTCAGTCAATAATTTCTTTACAGCTTCTCTGATGCCAACAAAACTTTCTTCATTCATTTTGTTCTGATAGATTTGTCCAAAAGTGGAAGATTTCTCAGCTTGCACAAATAATTGTCCTTCAAAGGCTGTCTTTCCTGTAGTCAATACACGATATGGAGTGTTCAGAAGTTCTTTAGGTGTATTGAAGGGTAATTGGGTCCTTGGTACAGACAAGTGAGAGACCAAAGCAGCTTGGTATGAATAAAACAGTATACTTCCTGTCAAAAACATCATAAAAAGTGACGTTTTTCCTGCTTTGGTTAATGATCCTACATGGGAATCTTCCATAGTTATACCAAATAAGGAACCAAAAGAAATGAGTAAAATGTAAGAATAGGAAAATTCATTGGGATATTCATTGACTTGAGTCCAAACCGAAATCTTGGTAATAAGGTAAGTAGATATTGAAATGACCATCACACAGATGAAAATGAGTATCCAAACTTCCTTGTTGAATGATTTAGTATAAGTCAACCATTCTAACTGTTCGGATTTGGTGTTTCTGAATGCAAATCCTAGCTCTTGTTGCAGCAAAGGAAACATGTAATCAATGGCAGTTGATCTTTGAACATCATAACTAAAGGCAGTAGCAATGAAATCTGCATCACCATTTTGAAGGTTTTCCACCATTCCAAACCATTGGTTCTTGCTTGGATCAAAGGCGGCCCATTTCCCATCTTTTCTTTTGAATTGTCTGTAAGTGAAGTTTAACTTTGTTGCAAACAAGTCTAGATACACTTGCATTGGTCCAGTCATCAATCCTGTTACATCTAATGTATCTGCAATCTCATTGGTCTGTTTGGCAATTAATTTCCAATCTGGGATGAATTCCATTTTCAGTGACGACTTTTCTGCCATAACTTTCAGTTCTGTACCCAAAAAGTTGCCTCTTCTTCTGAAGAAATCATGTTCAATGTCTTGATTGATAATGAAGATCCCATTGGTTTTGAAAGTCCCCAATCGATTTGATACTTTCAAACCTTTGATAAGAAAATGTTCCCAGACTTCTCCTTTGTCATTAATGTTCAAGATAGATTCAGACAGTTTACTGTAACATAATTTGTTGGAAAAGTAAATCCTAGGATGAGCAAATTTTTGGTTGAATTCAGGACATGTTTGGTTGGCCAAAGGTTTTTGATGGGTATTGATATTGATCACTTCAATATTTTTGAAGGCATTCTTCATGATTAGCAACCATTTAAACCATTCGTTTTGGTGCAAACCATCATCATCGTCAATTATGATGAACTTATTCCGTACTCCCAGAATGTTTGATGCTTCATGAATGTTGTTCTGCCAATTGAACGAAAAGGCAGTATTAACGAAAATCAAGAAGCATAGGTATAAAACCATTGTGAGCCAGAAAGCCACTAAAAATATTAAAGGACATATGATAGGTGACAAATGATGTGAACATGTCTGTCGACAAGTCATTGCTCATCAAATATGTAGATAGCCGATATTTTTCAAAGAATTTATAGCCTGAAAATTCTACAGATAAGATATGCAAATTGATATCAATTGCTAAATACCCTGCTGAAGTACAACATAGGAGTACCCGAATACATAAAGTCTATGAAATGAAACATATGATATACAAAAATGTTTCAAACTTTTTTCTTGCACTTATAGAACGTAAAGATGAAACTTGAGCAAAGAAAAAAAGAATTTCAAGCGTGTTTGAAAGCTCAAGCTACTACTCACCACATGACAACATTGAGTCTTTCAAAAAATTATGCAACTAATATGCATAAGCTTTCACTTTTTGCCACAGGGCATAGTAAACAATCAATGAAGCGTTGAACTTTTCCAAAAATTCAGAAAGAAACAAAAAGGTGAGTTTGTCTACTGTGCTACTTAGATGGTGTCAATGAGGCTTTCAACTAAGGTTGAAATAATCTGAGGCTGAAGAAACTTCAGGTCAAATGAACATTCAAAACCCGTAAAAATAAGTGAAAGTAAGACGTTGCTTGTTGCACCGCGCATCTCAATGTTCTACTCCTCGAAAAGTCCAGACTTGAAATGTCAATGGCTTTTGCACTACTTTAAAAAGGCTTAGAAAAAGCAGGGAAATGCATACTTTTTTCTATGTTATGTAAAGCTATCACTTGAAGATTTAGACAGTGTTTGAAAGTAACTCAAAAAGCCTCATTTTGGAACATTGACTTCAATGCTCGTACTAACCATGGATCAACTCCTTTACACTTTGCTGCTAATTATGGACATGTTGAAATTGTAAAATTACTATTTTCATTAAATAAATTTGAATTTGTTGGTGAGACATTTTTGGTGATTTTAAAGCATAGTGATTTCACTGGCCTTTGCTCATTCACAAAAGAGTTTTTTGTGGTCCATTTTGTTGCACTCACTTGATTCCTTTGATGGCCACCTTAATGCAGACAAAACAAGTTCATGTCTTGTAGTATCAATGGCCAGTTTGTTGTCTTTATTCGAAAGCTAATCTTTTTATTGCCACCTCTATCATTTACCATCTTTATCTTTTCTCGTGACTGACCTGAGTCACAACACAGTGTTTAAAAATCCATATAAAAGTCTCATTTTACTACAAATACTTTCAACATAAAAATATTTGAATTTTCGCGCCAAAATCACATTCGGTTTTTTTGGCGCCAAAACTCTTGAAAAAGAAAGTAAATATTTTCTTTGACAAAGTTAAAATACAAATGAGACATTTTTGAAATTTTTCAAATAGTATGACGAATCTTCAATGTCAAATTGAGCAAAAATATGCAAAAAAAACGCTCTATGCATTTGTCCTTTAGATGCTTAGCTGACGTCAATCAATCTGTCCTTCAACAATGTCCGAGCAATGACTTCTTTTCTTTCCTAAAAATAATGGTTTCATGCTCTTCTACGACGATTCTTTCAAGTGCAGTTAAAATCATGTAGATTTATGTGCGGCTATAAATGTGACATTGCCGTCTTCTTCTCTTCTTCTTCGCAGAAGATCAGACTAGTATCCGACAAGAATGTGCAAAAAATGCTTTCTTCTTCTTGTTGCCTTGATAGTAAATCAGTGCGCAAATCGGAATTGCTCGTAGTATCAAATTATCTTCTGTCTTGTCATATCTTTATTACACTTTTTCACAGTGTTTAAAAATCATCAAAGGTCTGATTTTTGACGAAGCTATCTATTTAAGTTTACTTGAATTTTTGCGCTATTATAATTCAAATAATGAGACATTTTGAGTGAATTTCAAACATTGTAAATGTCTGGCCCTTTTCATATTTGACGAATTAGTGTGATTTGAAGTGACTTCCAAGAATTGACAAACTTGACAAATGATGCATGCTTTCTTGAACAAGAACGCTTGTCAGAACGCGCAATGCTTTAATGATCATTCCCTTGAGAAAACAAAGATTCATTTACGAATTCTTCAGATTTTCAAATTACTGATGTGCTATAGCAGAGTCCAGACCCATATCAATTGTAAGCACTGTCTAAAAACTTAAAAAGGCAAACTTTCAAAATTCCTACTTTTACAACCCTTTTTAGGGGAAGATAGACTGGCAAAAAAATTGCCGCGTGTGCTCGAGCTCGGCTACAAGCAGATGAAATGGGCCATTTTGACACCGTCCGGACACCGTTTGTCTTTTTACTGCATCACTCAACAGTTGTTTGGGCCAGCTTTTACCCTCGCATAACATACTTGTTCACCAAGGTCACTTCTTAGAAGTGGGGGATCAAACTATAAAGTATCAATATTCAATATTTTACAACATCTTTGCGTCCATTTTTGCAAGCATATGTAATTGCAATGCTTTGCGATCTCGGCGCTTCGAGCCTCGATCGTTCCCCCTTGCCCAAGTATGTAGCTTATGATAGTATCAGAAAGACTAAACTTTCCTCAGTTGCTCAGCAGTGATGTATCGTACAAGAAGTGATACCCAGAAATTACAAAGACTGATAGACTTCCTCAAAGAAAGAGGAAGTGACAGTGCTGCCAATTTAGAAACATCAGCTGCGGATTTCCTCAATGATGTCAAACCAAAATACGGTCCTGGAGATATTCCTTATTATGATGGAGATAACAGTTCAGCTGGAAGTTCCTTTGTGGAGGAAAAACAGACAGAACAAGATGACGATTGGGATGAAGAAGAATGGGAGGAATGGGAAGATTGTGCAGAAGAGTTGACTGAAATGGTACCTGAAATGGTACCACCACCTAGAATACCAACACCTCCAATGATACCAGAACCACCTCCAAAGTGTCCAGAAGTAGTGCCAATTATAGTTGTCAAATCTCCACCACCACAAATTATACCTGAAATCAAAACCATTCCCACCAAAAGTCCATTGGTGATCCCAACTAAAAGTCCAAAACCCAGTCCAAGTCAATCAAGCAAAAGTTCCAGATACAAACCATCTGTGGTTTTGAGTGGAGTTGAAAAATCATCTGATGTAGCTACTCCATTGATCAAGTTTCCTACTTTGCCAGTCAGCATTCCCAATTTCTTCTCCAATGGAAATTCTGACAATGACAATAACAAAAATGGAGGCAAAAAAGATAGAAAGAAAAATAAAGTACCTGAAGATGCAGTAGAATCTGTACTGGTTGACTCAATGACTGTAGCTGCTGCTCTGGTAGTCCCTCAAATTGATCCGAGTTTGGCTCAAACTAAAGCCAAAGAAACTACAGCAGCTGCCAAAGAAGAACCTCTAAAATGTCCAACAAATCTAAAGGAAACTGAAACTTTGCATGCATCTCCAATCAAAGCTGGTTCTTTCAAAAGTGAGCCAGTGCAAATACGTAAATTGTCACGTCAAGATTCCATTGATTATTGCTCAGATCATTCTGACTGTCAAGACTTGGAAGACAATCTAAGATCTAAATCTGTAGATCTAAGTTCATCTGCTGAGACAGATTCTAGTAGAAAATCTCCACTAAGATCAATTTTGAAGAAAACACCATCCAGAACATCTTTGAATTCCCCTAGTCCTTCACCTAAATTTGAAGTTTCATTTGCCAATCCAATTGCCAATTGTGATCAAGCTTTGGAATCCATTACAGAAACCATACCTGAACACATGATACTCTATGACTTACCTGAAGTAGTCTCAGAAGGTACTGAAGAAGGTGACTTAGACTTAAATTGCTGCGTTGCCAAAATACAACCACATCCAACCATCCTAGAAAGTGAACCCAAATCAAAATTAACAGAATTGATCAAAAAATCTGAAGGAGCCACCAAAAAACATGTCACTTACCAATTTCCTGAAGGTGAAGAAAAAGTCAATGAAGAACCATCAAAATTGAAACCATCCAAAGTCCTCAAGTCACCTAAACCACAAAGGAAAAATTCACCTATGAAACCATTACAACCGTTACAATACAATGTACCAGATGATGCCAAACTACTGAAGGTTGGTGGACAAAGAAGTCGAAAACCAACCTTGGCCTCCCAATGGAGAATGCAGAAAGAGAGACAAAAACAGGAAGAACAAGGAGTTTTAGATCGAGTCAATACTTTTGAAGATTGGCCTTATCCTCTGGAAGAGACAAGTGTACCTAATGCCCAAGAATTGGCAGATGCAGGATTTTTCTACATGGGATTGAATGATTGTGTTCAATGTCCTTATTGTGAGATTCTTTTAAGTGGCTGGAGTGAAATGGAAGATAAAAGGCCTTGGATCCAGCATGCCAAGACAAGTCCTGGTTGTCCTTACTTGGAGCGGACCAAGGGAGCAGCTTGGGTTCAAGAGTCATTGAAATCGTGATATGAAATAAAAATATGAAATTAGAAAAAACAAAATTACCTACTTACCTTTGTAGATTCCGATGTTGATTTTTTGGCGCGAAAATTCAAAGCTCGCAAAATTGTTAAAATGAGACTTTTTTGTCCATTTTCAAATACTGTCAACATTGCAGTACAGTAGTAATAGAGACATTATTATGCTTTGAATTCATGAATGCAAATTGCAAATCTCTTTTGAGTCTGAATTTGACACGGCTCACTTTGTTTTTACTCATATCGTTCACATTCGTGTGAAAGTCCAATGTCACGGACAGCATAGGGAAGGAAAAACTGACGTACTACAAAGACAAATATTACTAGAACAGAAGAAAAGAAATGCTTGAGCTGCTCTGCTCAAGGATGACCTTCTCCCCATTAGCAAGACTTTATGAGGACTAAGTTGCAAAAAATCCAGAAGAAATTCGCCATCTATCTTCTTTACGTGTGACTTGTCGAGTCACATTAGTCGATGGCTTCTTGTAAGCAAATGACTTGGAACAGTCAGCAAAGTGAAAATTTGGAAAGTCAAGAAAAAGGGGAAAAAATTCCTTTGACTTCGTTCCGTAGGTCTGTCCGAAGCAATATTTCATGTCACAGACTTTGTTGAAAGGACAAACTTTGTCATTGTTAACAAATTCTTTCAAAAGTTAATTATTTCATATTTTTCAAGGATTTTTTAAAAGTTTGGATTTTTCAAATATTTTGGCGCAAAAATTCAAGCTGGCAATGTTATGTAAGATGAGACTTTTAGAGTCATTTTCAAACAGTGTCACTTAGAAACTGACACCTGATTCTCCCAAAAAAATCCGCACTAAATACTTTTGAAAGAATTCTATGTGCGAGTGAAACTGGGCAAATAAAAAATGCCTTCAAAAATTTGCATGGAATTTCCTATCGCTACGCATTGTAGTCATCTCTCTTGAAATTCTGGTGGTCAATTTACGTGTCCTCCGATTACTCCAGAAGATCGTCGTTGTTTTTCTCATTTCAGGGTCAAATTGAGTCATCGAAATCGATTCTTTGGGTTTGTTTTGAGACACCGAAATTTTTCGTGAATTTAGATTCGATAAATCTGAATAGCTTTATTTCATATTGTAAAAATCTTCAAGATAAAAGTTGTTTGAGTTCTAGTTTTTAAACGATGCAAGGAAATCTTGACCAGTAAAATCCCGGATAAGTTTCGGACTCCTTTTGATCCGGACACACGTCATGAGCTGGTCCAAATCCATCTTCGGGAACAGTGTTATCAAAGTAACTCATGTAACACCAAGGTCGTCGATCAGTCCTGGATGAACCGACATTACAGTTTCCAAAGCCTTCCGGACTGAACTTGGCAGGACTAATGCATTTGCAATCTGGCCATGAATCCTGGAAAGAGACAATTTTGAAAACAAAACTGAAGGTTTCAATCTACAAGCGCGAGATAAAGGTATCAAAGAAATTGACAGTTTGGAAAACGCGATGCTCGCGCTTAAAAATTTAGGAGTTTCAAACTTACTTTGTCATTACGATCATAAAATATAGCAAAATTATAGTTCGGATCATCTAATTCTGATGAGGATCCATCGCGTGGCTCAGCTAAGACGAAAATCGGGAAAATGATTGTCAAGACAAAAATTGGAAAAATAATCGCCAAGTTGAAAATGACAAGTTTCTGGTTTCCAGTCATTTTTTGTTTCGTCCGACTCTTGAGAAGTTACTGGATGAACTGAGTTTTTCAAAAGTTCTGAACTAAGTCAAGATTCCTTGAGTCAAGACTCAATAAATTCAGTTTCATCCTTTACCTTGCCTTTACCGTAAGATTTAGTTTTCAAACTCCACGCAACCTTTCAATAACAACAGCTGTAGAAGCGACAAGCGTCAACTGAACAAAATCATAACAAATGCTCAACGAAGGTCAAAGAACAGAATTTTGACAAACCGAAAATTAACCAAAAAGATTCGGATAAATTCGTGAAACTTTATTTACATTCAAGCTACAAAGCGCAGATTTTCATTCATTTTGGCGACTTTTTTTGACAGAATGCCAAATTGCAAAGTTAAAGGCTGTGGTACAGGAGGTGGTAACTCCAAGGAAAAAATCCACATGTTTGGCTTTCCTAAAGACGAATCTACAAAGAAAAAATGGAAAGAAATTTTAGGAATGCCTGATTCTGAAGAGGTGACAGGAAAAGGCCGTTTTCGTGGAGTTTGTGCTAAACATTTTGAAGATGATGCATTTATTCCGGACCATTTGAATGTTGATAGTAGAGGTCGACCACGAATGATGAGACGATTAAGACCTCTGGCCTTACCAACTTTATGTCTTACTAGAATCTCAAACAAGAATAAACAACCGCGCAACGAAGAATTCTTAGAAAAGAAATTTGACGAGACGAAAGGTGCATTCGTACACATTTGGAAGAACACAAGTTGTTGTGTTGTAACCTGTCCATCACCAGATGAAGTTGAATATTTTTGTGTGGTTAGACCACATAAAGAACAGACACGTGCTTGGCTTCTAACAGTAAATCAAATCAATGGGACTTCATGGATTGCAAGTGAGTGTTTAAACAAACGGATCTGTGGAACTCATTTCTTGTCCGGTAAACCTAATCCAAATCGATCCGATCCGGATTGGTGTCCAAGTATATTTAAAGTATTACTCAGAGAAGCTAAGACTAATAGGGATCAAATTCTAATGAATGTGAATGTCAAATGTGAACCTGATCCTGATCCTTTATTTGATAACAACATCAACAATGATGATCAAGAAGGATTTGAACCAGAGTCAAAAGATGATCTTTCTGTCCATGTCAAACAAGAAAAACCAAGTTCGGAAGATGAGTCTGAAACTGTAAACCTTTTACAATGTAATGAATCAATCAGTGATAGCAACAATCAAGTCAATTCAAACACAACCCTTGTATATCCCAGTCCTTCTGTCAAATTGGAAAGTGATATCACTATTAGTGATCCTTTGTCGGAAGACTCTATCCAGACCTACATGTCCCAAAAAGATACTTGGACACAACGTGCCTATGGACAAACTATGGAAATTCCCCCAAACCCAATTCCAGCCAAGAAAGTCTACAATATTCTTCGAAAAAAGCCAAAACCTATCCAACCTAAGCCTTTGTCTGAAGAGACTATCCAGACCAACATGTCTCAAAAAGATACTTTGACACCGAGTGAATATGGACAACATTGGTTGAGTGCCCTAAATTCAATTCCGACCAAGAAAGTCTGCAATAAATCTGAAGAATCCAGATCTAAACCCAAACCTCCAAAAAGGCAAAGATATCAAAAGGTCTTTGTCGATGCCAAGTGCCAAACTGATCCAAACCTTGTTGGAAAGCCCTCCTTTAACTTCTGTAGTGGATTTATTGAAAATAGGAATTCTGTTCTCGCTTTTAGAGACAATTTTACTGTTTTTGAAGCTTGGACCCAAATTGATACCAAATTCAAAGATAAAACCGAAGACAAAGCCACAGAAACTTTTCATGAAAAGACTGCAAGTAAACATACCTTGACAGAATTTGAAAAAGAAGGCTGTGCTATCACAAGACAAGTGTTGAAAGATGACAAAAAATGTCGTGCCATGTGTGGAATATCCCTTGATCTACTCAACCAAACCAGGTCAATTTTGAAAGACAAGTTCTTAAAGTGTCCAGCTTTGACACCAGATGATCAATTGGTTTTGTATCTAGCCAAAGAAAATTGCAATTTATCAGAACAAAACATTGCCACTATGTTTGAAGTGTACTTCACAACTGTCAGAAAAGTTTATGATCATATGGTCAAGATACATACAGAAAATATTGATCAGCTTGAATATTTACCACTGCCAATTCATGAAGATTTAGAGAGACTGTAATATTTTGGCTGAGGCTCAACAATACAGTGTCTCTAGGAAGATTAAGCTGTAATAAAAAGTATTTATTGACTCTTAATCATTGGCTTGGCAACTACACAATACACAAAGCGGCGCGCCTTTAGAGTTCAGTGTACATGTGAGCTTCACCTTATCTGTGTTGCATTGCTTTGGAAGCAGGCTCACACTGGAGCAGTTGGGTATATATGTATTCCTGCTACTACAACAACCGCTGTTTTCCATGCAGTGAAGTCACTGAAGTGAAGAAGTCTGAACATTCAAGTTCATTCATCATGGCTTTGATAACTTACTTCTTGTCATTGGTCCTTATTGGATTTGTCTCCTTGTACATTTACTTAAGAAGATATCGGGGTTACTTGGAAACCACTGGTTTACCTGTTGTTCCAGCCTTCTTATGTTTTGGCAGTCCACCTTTTGCTTTCCATCGCATTCATTATCATCAATGGTTTACTGACAAGTTTCGGCAACTTGGAAGAACCTTTGCCAGGTATCAAGGAGTCACTCCAGCCATCATTACAATTGATCCGGAATTCATCAAAGAAGTGGTAGCCAAACAATTTGAAAATTTCACGGATGTGATTACTGAAGAAATGCCAATTCCTCCTGAACAAACTACTTTGGATGTGGCAAGGTAGAATATTTCTGAACTTTATTGATTTTACCTTTCTAATATGTGTCCTTTTTAGGGGAGATACTTGGAGAGCATTGCGTAAAATGTTAAGCCCAACATTTACAAGTGGAAAACTCAAAGGAATGATGGAACCCATCGAAGAAATAGCTGATGACACCATTGACCTTTTGATGGACAAATCCCAAACTCAGCCTGAAATGAACATGAAGCCAATCTTACAAGGTTTTGCGTTGGACAGTATTTCACGAGTTGCTTTTGGTATGAATACTACTTGTCGAAGAGGCAATGACAAAGAATTTTCTGAAGTAGCCTATGATGTCTTTGATCAATTCATTCCCAAGACTGCCTTTTTGTCATTTATGTTTCACTTGTTTTTCCTGTTTCCTGGTGTTGCCAAATACATGCCATTTTGGCCAGAATCTGCATTGAAAATCAAGAAAATGGCCCATGATATCATGGTTCAGCGAGAAGAAAAAGATATCAATGCTGGAGATTTTGTCGACAGATTAAGAGAATACAAAAAGATTATGGAGCCACCTATTACTGGTGACATGATTGATGCACAATCCATGGTTTTCTTAACTGCCGGGTTTGAAACTACAGCCAATACCTTGACTTCGATGATGTTATATTTCGCTATGTATCCGGATCTCCAAGATAAAGCTTACGAAGAAGTCATGGCTTGCCTTGGAGACGATGACAAAATCACTCATGAGCATATCAAGGACATGGATTATTTGGAAGCTTTCACCAAGGAAACACTAAGGATCAAACCACCTATCGCTGAACATGACAGAATTTGTATGAAGGATACAGTTGTCTGTGGAATACCTGTCAAGAAAGGTACTGCTATTCAATTGCCCATTCCTGCTTCTCATTACGATGAAGAATTTTTCCCGGAACCTTATGCTTTTAAACCTGAAAGATTTTTGAAAGAGAATGAGGATAAGATCGTTCCTTACACTTGGAGACCATTTGGAGCAGGAAATCGTGTTTGTATTGGACAAAGGTTTGCTATGATGGAAATGAAGATTCTGGTGGCCAAACTTTTACAGAAATTTCAAATTGTCAAGACAGCTCAAACAAGCTTGGATGTACCAGCTGGAACTCTTTTTCTTTTGACTCATACCAATGCTATTGTGAAATTAGAAACTCGCAATTAAAGAAAGTTAAAAAGGGATTTTACTGTGAATTCAAGTATGATGAGTCAAAATATGATCAAATAGGTTATTTTTCTGTCTATACTCTTTGTCACATTCTCCACATTGGAATCTTTTGCCTTCATGATCAACACTTCGGTGTCTTGCCAATCCTCTACTTTGACTAAAACTTTTGTCACATTGAGGACACTTGTATGTTTTTCTTATGCCTTTATGACATACCAGGATATGATCATATAAAGATCTTTCCCATGAAAAATCTTTGTCACATTGATCACATTTATATCTGGCTCTGTAATGGACTGATGAGACGTGCAGTCGAAGGGCATTTCGGGTTGCATATTCTTTTTCACAAATGTCACACTTGAATTTTTCTTTCAGGTGTACTATTCTAAAATGGGACTTTACTGTTTCTTTGGATGTAAATGTCTGTTCACAAAAATCACATTTGTGTCTTAGTCCTTCATGCTTTGACCTTTTATGTCTCAGTAAATAATCACCTCTTCTGGTCACAAAGTCACACTTGTCACACTTAAACTTTGGATCTTCATGAACATTTTTCATATGTCTCTTCAAAGTTGTTCCTCTTGTATGAAATTGTTTTTGGCAGATATTGCAAAAGAATTTGAGATGTTCGACACTTATTGAATTTACACGTTCTTTTGGTATTTTTCGCCTTTTAACTTTCTTTCTTATGTGGGTCTCATGATTATCATGATTCTCTTTAGCATCGTCAACCTTTTCCATTGCCTTATCCGGATCATGTGGCACTGGTTTCGATGCTTTGATTTGTATCACTACTGGAACTCTTTTAGGAAGGTCAGTTTCAGTAAACTCTTCCTTGATATCCAGCATGAATTCTTCGACTTCAGTATGCTCCATAACAGTATCATCAACGACACTATTTCTGTATTGTTTTAGACATTTGAATAAATGTTCTTGAATCAGAATGGCATCAAGAGTATCAAATTCACAGTTTGGACATCGAAATCGTAGAAGAAAATTCAACAATTGTTTAGTAACTTTCAATTCCATTTTCCCTCAAAAAGACTGTGAATTGACTTGTTGTTTCAGAAATTGTTATTTGTGATTGACATACACGAAGCGTCAGCGTTGTTTCGGAACATTCGAGCGGAGTATAACGCAACCTATTTATCCATTACATTGAATTAAAAGCATTAAAACGACACATGAGTTAAAAAGATCCGGAATCCGATGATTAATATCTTTCTTTATTACTGCGTTTGTTTCTTTTGCTATAACGTTGAATACATCATGGGTAGCATCAAAAAAGAAGACTGACTGATTATAAATTGTCTATGAATATTTCATGCTTTTTCGGTTCGCTGGCTTTGGTAAATTATATGTATGCAGCACATCAAATTAGCGGACCCATTTGGCAGGTACCCACTGGGGTTCCCTTTCTAGCAAGTTGATCTCGTACATCAATTGTTGGAAGACATAGTCCACATCATCAAAGGGAATAACTGAATCGAAATAGTGTCCATAATTTTCTTCCATATCTTGAGCTATTGCTACTGAGTCACGATATTCGTCTTCCTGTAAAATTATGGAAAATTCAATTTAGAATTCCTGAATTTCAGTCTGTCATATTTTGATTTTATTACCTTGCAAGCTTCACCATACTTTGCCCTCTGTTGTCTGTAAGTTTGCAAAGTAGGTGGAGTGAGGAAGACCACATACGGTTTGAGATCAGAATCGTGAAGAATTTGTAGAGAGACAGGTTGCAAATTGAGGACGCAGATTTTGCCGGAATTGATGACGGTCCGGACCGCATCTAAACTGGTACCGTAGTATTGTTTGTCGTATTCCCCATGCTCTACAAATCGTTTGGTATTGACATATTCTTCAAATTGAGATCGAATGACAAAGTGGTAATCTTGGCCGTCTATTTCACCATCGCCTTTCATACGAGAAGTGTCTGAAAAAGTATTAAAATTCCGGATCACGGTTTGAAAATTGGTGAATTCCACTTGTATGCTTCAAGAATAAGAAAATCCAGAGCACAAAGAAAGGTCTAAGTAAGTACCCCCCAGACATCCAGACATGTTCTATAGTCGTGAAAGACGAAAGTAGGAAAGGCAATGTCATTTGCACAAATTGATGCGAAGAAGCACAGGAGCAGCAGCAGCCAAGCAACAGCCTCAGAACTCTGCAATTTCCAGCATTAACGAGCACACAGTGTACTATCTATCTTTAGCTTTCAAAGGACTTTATGTTTGTCTGTGATGTGTCTCAGAAACCCTATGAGAGCTGATCTTGGTGAAAACGGGATAAAAAATCTTGATTCCTTTTTTGGCAGATAATACCCTGAGTTCATTCACAACCTTTATTTCTACACAATATTGCCTTTTTCTTTTCCTTTTACTACTTCTCAGCATTTCTCAGCTTTCTCCATCAATCTTGGGGGCCAACAGCCAACTAAAAAATTTCACTTAT
This sequence comes from Oithona nana, assembly GCA_900157175.1. Taxonomy (NCBI): domain Eukaryota; kingdom Metazoa; phylum Arthropoda; class Copepoda; order Cyclopoida; family Oithonidae; genus Oithona; species Oithona nana. The sequence goes on from LT728000.1 coordinate 193,644, forward strand.
TTGATCAAGAACCTTTGAAACATTAATGAAAGTTCTCCATCTTCTTCTTCTCGCCTTCTATCTACAAACCTTCTGGGATGAGGAAAGAAGTATCAAAAGGGGGACGAAGGCCTTCATCTCCTCAGAAGTAATTCCCAAGGGACTTAAGTAGGAAGAAAATAGGAACTTACGAGGTACAGCGGCAGCAAATCTATTTTTGTCTTCTAGTAGATGGAGTCTGAGCTCGTGACGACCTATACTCGGTGGACCCACTAGTATCAAGGGCCTCTTTTGGTTGGCTTGGGGGTAATATAATGCCATTTCTTCATACGGAGGAATGTCAAACCTTTCGGTGGTGGCTGCAAAGAAAAAGAAAAAGAAAGCAGCTGTCTTATTATATTTTACAAGAAGTTGAGCTCGAGCAAATCGAAAAATTCTTCGAGCCTCTTCATGAATGAACAAATGCGACGTCTACAATTGATTGTTCTTTGGCTTTTGAAAGGTTTTAACAAGCTGCATTCATTGGCGGAAAAAGAAATCAAAAATACCTTTTTTGAAGGGCGAATTGTGTCTTTTCCGCTTATTACTCTTTTTAGCACACAAAAGCGAAGAAGCCGAAGAGGATTTCTTGCGGGCAGGGCTATTTCGTTCGGCATCCCGTTGCTCTTTCAAATCCTGTTCTCGTTTCTGTTTTTGCAGTGCCATTCGATGCTGTTGCAGTGACAAACTGGGAATTAATCCGGCTAAAGTCTGCGTCCATTCCCCGTCTCGGTAGGCTTGCCACCAATGGGGATCATCACGGTTAATAACGTGTAAAATGTCCCCTCGTTGAAAGGAAATCCCCAACTCGTGGCAGGGGATGTACAAGTCATCGTCGGGATGGTAGGAGAAATGCGCCCGGTAGTGATACACTTGGTCTGGTATTCCCTCTGAAGACTGTTTTCCTTGCAAGTTATTGTTAGATGCATGAGCAGACGGTTCTTGATGGGATTTGCCCTTGGCAGCTGTAAGAGAAAAAGCGCCATATGGTGTCATAAAATTCAATATTTTGAATAGGTCGCACTAGGCATCAGGATTAGCCGTGCGCTCTAAGGTGTCGTTCCAGTAACCAATAGGTCCCTGGTTCGAATTCGCCACGGGGCGCTTAGGTGAAACTCATGTTTCACCCCATGTTGGGATGCGTGGCGTCATTACGACTATTTGCTCCCTCGGCCCATCGGGCCTCGGTCGCAACACTTGATATTACCTTTTGTTGGTGAGGGAGATCCTTTAGGAATGATGACGAAAGTCAAAGTGCCGGTCATTTGGCACAGCCTATCACAGATGTCATGCACCG
>LT728001.1:0-20096 GCA_900157175.1 Oithona nana
AGATAATTCTGACATTTTGACAAATTGGCAAAATGGTTAAATTCTTGGACATTTTTTAAAGCAGATAATTCTGACATTTTGAAAATTTTGGGGCGCAACTAATCGGCAAATGGGCTACAAATTGGGCCCGGACAAATCGGCCTCGACCCAATTGTACTACAATGACATCAAAACCATCCAAAAATTTTCTCTGATCGGTGACAAACCTTCGTGTAGTTACGAATCCTATGACAAGTGTGTCGAAGATTCCATTTATTCGAGGTTGAAAAGTCAAGCGAATTGTCGTGTTCCGTGGATCCGGAATAACTTGACAAGTTGCTTGAACACCAATGCTTGGCAAAAAGCAACTTCAATTGTTAAAGAAAGTATTGATGCGTCCAATGACTTTTGTTTGCAACCTTGTGACTTCTTGATGGTCACTGTTGGCACAACCAATTACGAGTTGACTTCGAATTTGTCTTCGCAAATGACTTTTTATATGCCTAATCGAGTCATGCAAAGTACTGAACGATTTCTTTTGTCATTTTTGTCAATGGCTTCGGAAATTGGAGGTTATGTTGGTTTGCTTTTGGGCGTTTCTTTTTTCCATTTCGCGAGATTTTTGACGTTTGTCATGGAAAAAAGACAAGAAGAAAAGAAGAATAAGGTTGAAGACTTGAAAATGGTACCTAAAGTCCAATTTGTTCAACCTTATACACCTTAAAAAACTTCAATAAATTTGATTTTTCTCTCTCAAAATCTTTGAATTTCACGAATTTTATGGGAAATGGGACGAGTTTTGGTTAAATGTCAGCTGTTGTTTGACCGAATTTTGGCAAAAAGTCAGCTGACGTTAAATTAAAAATTCTGCGAAAATTCCAAAATTAGAGAAAATCTCGGTGAAACTTACTTTAAAAATTAATAAACTCACTTTTTCTCTTTCAAAATCTTTGAATTTCACGAATTTTATGGGAAATGGGACGAATTTTGGCTTAATGTCAGCTGTCGTTTGACCCAATTTTGGCAAAAAGTCAGCTGACGTCAAAGCCGAAAAATTCTGCAAAAATTTCAGTGAAAATCTAGATATTGTCCAGAGAGAGTTAGGCAACTTCTTTCCTCCCCTTTTCCCGCCCCTCCCTCTCCACAGCTATTAGCTGCCAAAAAATTTCAAGAAATCAGCTGAAAACAGCTGGGTTGAATTTTTTTGGCAGCTGAAGGTGAGAAAGGGGAGGGGGAGAAGTTGCCTAAACTCATAAACGCAATTTTGAGCGCACGCTTTTTTGATCGCACGCCATTACGTAATAACTGTTAAACTTCAATCTTACCTGATAAGCTAGACTTTCGCCTGAACGATTTGTATATTTGAGTCTAAGACCAGGGGAAACTGCCGTTTCTACAGTGTCTAAACCAAAGGTTTGCGATTGGTCAAATAATCCAAATCCTTTCCTGGGATCTTTCCATAAGGGTCTGCACCAGGTGAGAGTTCCTGAGCACCTTTCAAGTTTGAGAAAGACGGATGCAACTTGGTGTGTTTCCACGTCCAAGTGTAAAACTGTAGTCCCACGATGCAAAGTCTGTTAAAGAAGAGAATAGAACAAAACATTTACTATTTTCCCCTGTATCTTTCATCTTGTCTGTCAAGTCTGTAAGGATTACTACGTCCAATGATGTAAGAAAAATCGGATTTTAAGATAAAAAGGTAACGGTTATATCGATAGTCGTCGCTAATGGAAAAGAGATGACAGATCGGCTTACCTCCAAATTGGCTCGCATAGCTTGAGGAACTGTGGCCATAGTCACTCCATGTTGCGTCTTTTTGATAGTACTAACCGCCAAATCAATGACACCTTGGTTCAGATCTACCATAGAAACAGGACGACTTTCCCTACAATAACAAGAAAAAGAATTTGTTGTTACCATGCCGTACTTGAAAAATACAGTTATGTATTGTTTACTTGAGACTGCTGGTACGTTTTTTGGCCATCAAAGCAAGGTCTACAGTGTTGATAGACTTTTGTACTTTTTTCAGCTTCAGTGAACCTGTTCCCAACCCTCCCGGGCCTAATCTTCTTAAGAAACGCGCCTCACCACGGTATTCTGCCATCAGCTGTAATGACAAGATACATAAAGGTCATCAGGATACAACACGTGATCGACGAGTGTCGGAAAATAATTTTTTTTCCGCTTGGATGCTCAAGTCATATTAGATCCATCAAGCCAATAAAGTGTACTAATATGTCCAGGGAATCTTACATTGATTACAGGCGGTTCCTGGGCAACCTTAGGCATTTGTGTTGATTGGAGTTGCTGTTGCTGTGATAATTGGTTATCTTCCATAATGATGATGGAGGAGTGTAGGTGTCTTTGGAGACCAATGGCTAAATCCTTGATGTGAAGCAGATAAGCTGGAACTACTCGCTGATGTTGGTAACTACGACTCTCTTGGGCAACCTTTAAGGCAGCAAAGTATTCTTTGGAGTTGTGACAGAAAAACTTGCGAAAAAGTCCCGAAAATAAGGATTCGACATCTGAGCCTCCCAAGGAGAGCCACAGAGGTTTCAATGCGGGTGACCTAGAAAAAAAAAAAGAAAATTCATGAATATTTTTGCAGGTCATGTTCAGCTTATTTTTACTTTACACACAACACACAATATTGAAGTCAATAAAAACGTTTATGATTTCCCCAGGCACACAATTTACTCTGCTTATTTTCAAAGTGCTTTTTTGAGTATCTTCTTCGTTCTTCGGCGTTCCTCCTCGTTCTTGTCTAGATGGCGTTGTATTGGCGACTAAGTAGCAAGTAGTTTCCTTCGGCCTACGGACTTTCCAAATGTAATCAGCCGTTTGAGTCCGAGGGAAACTCCTTCAACTCAGAATCGCAGAAATGATCTTCTTTCACGATGACTATACTCGTAGCAACTTCATATTTACGGCCAGACAAATGGCCCCATTTAAAAAAGATTAGGCCCCATAACAGCTACTCAAGGAAGTAACAGATTTTTCATCACATTTTTCGAAGTTCAGCAAAAAAAAAAAATCCATAATGACTCTCTTTATTTCAGTGCAGAATTGCAGTTCTCAATTTGTCTTACACGAATTTGAGAATTTCAGCAGCAGCTCACGGTGTTTGAAAATGACGGAAAAAGTGTCATTCAACATTGCGAGCGAAGCGAGTTACGTTTACATTTTGAGTGGACAAAAGATAATTAAAAAGGCCATAAATGGTCCATTTTGGCGAGTTTTTGAAAACCTAAAGCTTGCTGTCAAACAGTGTTACCAGACAGGTCAGTTTTGATAGGTCAAAAATTGGTAGAAAATGCCAAACTTCGAAAATTCAAATGCGACATTTTGAGTGATTTTCAAACAATGTGCAGCAGACCTCCTACTTGGAAATAAGAGAAATAAACAGATTTTACTTAGTAATATTTCATGGTCATCTTTTTGCAACATTCACACCCTTTTTCTTTGCTACTATTTTTAAAAGTGATATGGGTGTGTGCGAATGCAGAAAACAAGTGCTTTCAAACAAAAAACTCGACAGAGCGGCGCGGAGGAGCGCAGGTGGAAAAACATTTTGCATCTGTTGAAATGCTTTTGAGATTTCCACTCTGGAGGAAACAATTTTGTTCTTGCTTTTACCTTAATCCGAGCAGGATTTCCATGACTCCATTAAAGTTTCCAATGTTCCAAGATGCCTGCATCAATCGCAAAACGCAGGAAAGCAACGCTCTTCTCCCCGGTTGACTTCCTTTGGAGATGATCAACTGCACTACCCATTCGGTGACCTGAAAAGAAGGCTTGTTTCGTTTAAAAAAGCAAAAAACACAGTGGTGAGAAAACTTGAAAGTGAGCGAAGCGAGTTACTTTCATTTCTATCTTACGCATTTTGTTATACTACAAAAAATATAAAAATGTGAGCACAGAAAAAGCGAGCGCTCAGAAATCAAAATACTTTCCAAAAATGTGAGTTACGAGACTTTCCTGACTTTTTTAAACACTGCAAAAAAGCCTAAAAAAAGCAACCAAAAAATTGGTTTACAATTTTATCCCAATGCCCAATATCTTATGAAAATCTAATTGGGGAAAATACACTTTCATTCATTTATTTTTTGCTCATTGATTAATATTCGATAAAAGTGAGCTTACCAGATAAAAATGTGCGACAATTCTGTGGAAATGCAACACAGTGTTCTGCTCTTTTCTTCTATGATGATGTTGTCCCTTTCGTTTGGCTAGATTTTTGACCAGGCCTTGAAGAAGTTGTTTGACAGTCGTCCCTCCAAACAGTGCATGCTCAAAATCTCTCAACATGAGTGCACCTTCCTCTGGAAACCCAATCACACGATCTAACCGTCTCAGGATGGACCGTGACTCTTGGGAGCCTAAAACGTAAAAAGAACCATCGAATCATAAATTGACTTTCTCAACCATCAAATGCAGATTTGCGTCTCGTCTCTTAAGGAAAGACTTGTTGGCTTCGCAAAAGAAAATGAATGGAAGCGAATGTGAGTGACATGCTCGTAGTATTTTTGGATTCATTGGGTTCCAATGAACGTATTATTGCGCAGATACACTCGATACAGAAGAAAAAAGAATCGTTTGCTTTTCTTTGTTTTTTAAAGGTCGAGGTTCCTAACTTTTCAGAAAGAAAAGAGAAAATGTCATTACATAACTTTCTTTACAATTTCTTGGTTTGACTTGTGTACCCAATTAGAATTTTTCTTCTCACCATTTTTCTGAATGCTTGACTCAGATTGCAATTGATCCATCCAATAGGAAGCAAAATGCCGATCAAAAGCGGGATCAGGTATAAGTGGATCCCACAGAGTGGCAAGAATCCAATGCTTTCGTGGGTTGCACGAAGAAGTCAAATAAGAGTTTTCATCTTCTGGGTGACAACGGTTTTGTTTGGCTTCGCTGCTGCAGATTCCGATCCGAATGGCAGAGGCCGACAGAGTCTCCAAGAAACCCAACCAAAATTCATTATTCTGCGAGCAAGGGAAACACAAAACAAATTACATAGCATCTGATAACTAAATAACGAGATTCGTTTTTGTTCTTTTTTACCTTGGATGTAGTGTAGAGCAAGTTTGCAGCCAATCTCAAGTCCCGTGGTTTGAATGTATCCTTTAATCTAAGTCTTGGCGCAGCTTTGCTTATTCGGCTTCGTCGACAGAGACACCTCAGTTGCGAGTAGGTGATTCCAAATCGTTTGGCAGTCTGGAAAGGACATAATAGCATTGTCTACTAACGTAATTATAAAAGGTGTCCCAACAAGTTTTGGATACTAATTTAGCAAATAATATCTCAAAATCACAACAAAAAATTAAAAATTCGTGAAAGTTTGTTTACATTTAGCAATTTGACGAATAATTTGACAAAACATTTCAAAATTGTACTAATTTCCTCAATTTGCTATTTTTTGAAAGTTTATATCCTAAACTTGTTGGAACATCCCGTAGTTTCGAAAACCTGGGTAGGGTACATATATCCTGCTTTTAGCGTATTGTACCCAATGTCATTGTCAACATTAGCATTGCATTAGCATAATATAGACAAATGTGGCGCATCTGCTAGCACTTCTCTCTGTTAACAGCATCAGTAGGTACATACATAGTATCTTTCTTTTACTTTCTAGACACAGAAGAAAACCTAATTACTTGGGCTGCTGCTAGAAATGCAGAAAGAGCAAGAAGAGACAAAAAGCTTTCCCATAATGCAGCTATGTACCAACGGAACTTTATACACAACTTTAATACTCATTAAAAGAGTATTACCTTAGAGCTACTAAAATGTTTCTAAAGTTCAAAAGATAACTTACCTTAGTGGACAAAACCGAGTCCAAAGCATCTTTTCTGTCCTTTTTTCTAAGAAGAGGCGAAGTGTTGGATGAAGCTGATGATCCGGTAGACTTTGACTTGGTATACCTAAGTGAATATTGTCTGGGCAAGGGATCTTGTGCAGGCCCAAATTCTCGTCTGGGACATAATTTGGGCTTGGCCGAGCCCACTCGAGCAATTCTACGGTGATATATCGGCGGCTCGTTATTCATGGCGGCGCTTGCACTTCCATGGTCCTTGGATGGTAGAATGCGACTGGTCTTCGAAGTAGTGAAAGCAGCAGCAGAAGCAAGAGAGAAACCGGAGGTTGAAGAGCTCGAGACGGAGGAGGTGGTGGAAGAAGCTTGCTTAGGCTGCTTTCGAAGTAGTGACTTCGGTGGTTGAGAGAACGAGCTTTCACTTCTGGCTTCCATGTGAGGTCGTGACGACATTGACTCAACTAGTGGTAGTTTTCAAAGATAGCGCAACAGATAAAAGAGCGATAAAGGGAACTTTAGTCATTATACGTATACAAGGGCAACGGACTACGGTGTTCAGCAGTGCTACTTCAACGGAATAGTACGATCGAAGTCAATGAACACAGACTATTGCATTTAACAAAATTTCGTGAAAAAACAAAGGGTTTGAACTGCTTAGCTGTTAACAACTTTATGTTGACGAGAAAAATTGCAGCGTAATTTGAGTGATTTTTGAGAAACAGTTTTTCATTTGTTTGAAAAGAGAACCTTTGAAAAGCATTCAAAATTGGTTATGGGCAAAAAATCTTTCAAAAGTAGAAATCAATATTGAAGGTCTCATCATGCAATAGTCTGCAATGTAGAAAGCCAAATGATAAGCCGCCTACGCAATGACAGTAGGGCTTCGAGAGAATTGCAATACTATTACTCAGTTTGCATTTGCTGAAAACACGCAAGTTGATCACTACTGAATTGAACAATCTCAATGATGACTCACCTCGTTTGGCAAACCTTCTTGCTTGAAGGACAGGTACTCCTGATCCATGATCATGCTGCTGATCCTTTTTAGCAGATGATCGTGAAGTAGCAAGGAGACTTTGAATTCCATCCTGATTTCTCAACAAAGATGGATTGGATTTGACTTTGGCTTTGGTTAAGTCTTTGTGAGGTTTGGGTGCTCTTCTACTCGCTTCGAAGCCGGGTTTGGAACTAATTGATCTCGTTAGCCTAACTGGGGGAGTTTTCGTAGTGGAGCTTGAGCCTCCTGTGACTGCTGTTACTTTGCTGCTGCTACTGTTCAACTGTTGCTGGTGTTGTTGTAGCTCCCCACTTTTGGGTGTCTTGGCCGCCACTGACTTACTCATATTTCACACTTAACGACTCATAATTTTTTCACCGGCACGATTAGTTCACAGGTGGAAACAAACAGGGTGGTGGCCAACCTGAAAATTATAAGCAAATTCATTAATTCAAATCAACTGGACTGCTTTTCTGGTCATCGAAGAAGCTTCTTGGCTTCTTCTTGCAGTTTTGCAAATTGTACAATGCAATTGCATTTTGATCAGGAAGAAGGTCTATAAAAAGGCAAAGCTTGCTAGATGCAGCCAAGGAAAACATAAGGAATTCTTGGCTATAAATCTTCCAATCAATTGTTCGCCTCTTCTTTATTTCCTATAAATAATCGTAAATCAGGCTTGAAGGGCTTGAAATTCAAATGGGTTCAAAAAAGTCACTCTTCAAATTGAAGCTTTACTCGGCTTTATTTCAAATGGTTCGTTTTCAATGTTTTTAAAATTCAATGTTTATTGTTTGTTTACATTTGCGCGCCAAGGCGTGCTGAGACTGAGGCTTGCGCGTTAGACGCGCTAACTGAGTAGACAACAGCTGACTTTTTGAAAATTGAAAATAACAGTCGTTAAATTAAATTGCCGCCATATTTGCCATCTCCGCATTTTTTGAATGAATCCAAGAAAGGAGGCTTTTCAAGAGAAACCAAGAGCGAAACCCAAAGTGGGTCCATTGTTCGGTAGATGCAGAAAATGTGAAAATAATCAAGAAAGGCCGGATGATAGAAAGTTCGGATGCGCTAGCTAAAGCATTGGCGCGGAAGCTTTTAAAAAGGCCCCATTCCTCAACTCAAGCAAGGCTCAAGCCTTATTCTCCGAATCTTCCGAGGAGAAGAAAACTTGCCTTTTATAACAACAACAGAAGTAGCAAAGCTAGGCGAGGAAAACCACGACCAGGAAAACGAAGTTATTTTGCCAGAACAAAGAGATGAGGAGCAAAACAAAGTTTGAAAAGGCCAGCAGCATATGCAATGCATTTTAATACTGCATTTCTAAGAATTTTCCTTAATAATAGCTTAACATCCTTAACATAATTTGTCAAGTACTATGACCTCATAAATCTTTCAAGGAGCTGAAGACATACTAAAAATCAATTTTCAAAAAGGAGGCCAAATAAGTAAAGTATAAAATTGGAATTTTGACGTTGGTTTTTTGCTACCTTTGCTTGTCCACCTAAGCAAAATTTTAGTCTTTGCGTGTGTGTTATGACACCAGAAGTCTTGGCTTGGTTTTTTTTTGTGCTTAGTTCTTTATTTTAGTGACCTTTTGAAAACTAATTTTTCTTCCCTTGGCATTTTTGGTTGTTCAGCATAAGAGCAAAAAGTTATTTTGATCCTTCGTTGCCACCCTGTTTTAATTGGGTGCAGAACAAAACGCCCCCAAGTTCACATTTCAGTTTGAGTAGCAAGGGTCAAAGTGTGATTGTACATGAAATTGTACACCCTAGTTTGCACGGCTTCATTATGATGAGACACGTTTTTCAAAAGAACAAAAGAACATCCATCACACATACTTCCAAAGCCTAATGAAAAGCAGCAGTCCTTCCAACCGAACGGAAGAAAATTAATTTCATTTTTTGTTGCAGTTTGTCAAAACCTTCGAGGCTGATGACTGGTTCTCATACTGACCGTTCATTCCTTTGAAATGACTGCACGATTTCAATTGTCTTGGCTTTATTTCAAGTCCTTTGGAGACCTGGTGGCCCAACAAGTTATGGACAGGAATTTGGAAAACAATCTCTGAAAGTCACGAAAGGCGAAATAAATCGTCAAAATTTGTTTACATTCTAGCAAAGCAGTGCATATCTTCCTTCAATTTGACGAATTTTTTGACAAAATATTGAAAAATTAATTTGAGATTCCCATCTAAAACTTGTTGGGACACCCTGTATTTTGGAATCTTTATTATTTAGTATTTACCAACAATTTACTCCGTTTATTTATGGCTCATTGGACCTCAAATGTATGACACAGTAATTACTTGATGTACTTGAAAACCATCATCCATGAGCGCGCAAATAGTGGCTTGGTAAACCAGGAGGGTAAGATAATTGATTATTATTATGAAACTACTTCTTCAAAAAATGATTTTTCTCTCAATTTTCTTGATTGGCCATCATAAAGGCCAACGCAAGTACAATTACAGTAATAGCTTTGTTGCTACTACCTCCAACATCAAGTTTTTCAATATTGCAAAAATGATTGATGATGATGCTTGAAAAATCATCTTCAACCTATAGTTGACCTTGCATGTCCACACAATTCGACAGTGTTTTTCGATCAGAAATTCCTGATAATAACACTTGTACATACATATACGTGTGTAGATTGTGGATGGAGTTCAAGCGGAAAAAGGAGAATTCGGAAGCAGAACTATGCATGAATTGTTTAGCCTTCGTGTTGTACTACGTGAAATAGCAGGGCAGCAAATATAGATGTACGTTTACTAAACTTTTTTGATTGATTTTGATTTAAAGGTACTCCTGGTGTGCAGCTTCTGCCTGAGCCACAAAAAACTTTCTCAAGAGATTATCGAGAATTCGTTCATCCAAGCATTCAAGGACTAAAGAAAAATTCTGGACCACTCCTGAATAATTTAAGGGTTTCTCTTTGCACATGATTATTTTAGAGCCATTTTGGACACTAACCATGTAGTTCACTATAAAATTATATTCTCTATGGAAGTAAAGCTAAAAATATACGGTACTAAAAAATCCTAACATCGCAAAAGAAATCGACACGAACTCACGATGAAGATGTCTCAATTATCTTTCATGTCACTATGTTTGAAAATGGCCAAAGCTTATCATACAAACATTTGAATTTTTGCGCCAAAAATGGCCAATATTGTACCAATGCATTTTTGGCGCGAAAATTCAATTCACAGCTTGTAAGGAAATGAGACTTTTCGAGTCATTTTCAAACACATATTGATGCCAATTTTCATTGATTCTATTTTTACCAGAACTCAATTTTTATTCAATTTCTTTGATGTAACTTCAATTTCATTCATCTGGCAAGCGCTCAAATGTAGCTCAAAGCCAACGTTATTATCCTGTACCTTATTTCATCATAGTTTGCGGAGCCTATTGTAATGATCATCCATCATGCGAAGCTTTGGAAAAAGTCCAAACTTCCTGATGACACATCAGATCCTACATAGTTTTGCAGAGCACAGCAATCTAAATTGAATTCAAGTAGGGCTGCAAATGAATACTAGCAATCTTGAAAATGCACCAAGAAGAAAGATAGTAGAGCGAAAAAAAAAACTTTTGCTTCTCTAGCTGTCACTTTGGCTAAATCTAGAGTCGATTTCAGAGTCTAGACAAGTGTTACCAAGTTCGTGCTTATCTGAAATCTTTGATATACTCTTTTAACTCTAGGCTACAACGATAACCTAAGTGCCATCCAGGGTACAAAAAATGGCTCCCAAACAAGAATTCGCATTTGAGAAGAAGGTGATTTGTGTGATTATTTTTGTGATGTCAAAAGTGTCCTGGAAATTTTCGTGAATGGCCTAGAGCTTAGGTCTAACAATAAGAAGTACGGCAATGTCTGACAGGGGGGCTGCAGTATGTTGTAGGGTGTGGACCCGCAAGGAACCTTCATGTTCTTGAACTTGGCAACCGGCAATGATCCATCAAAACGTTTTTCGTCAAAGGAGATGAGAGAATGCTGCTAGCAGAACAGAGTTTCAAAGCTTTAAAAGCGGACTCTCGTGAACCGGTCCATTGCATTGTGTCTAATTTGTTACAGATTACCAAATCACTTAGTATATATCAAAGGATGCGATAGAATGGCCGTCCTAAGCTACACAGTGGTTGAAAATCATCAAAAAAGTCTCATTTTTAGAATATTGAGAGCGAAGCTAAGTTTGACAACATCTTTGTGTCCATTAAAGCAAGCGCTCACATAAGTTTTTAGCATTGAAATCAATGTTCAAATGAATGAGACATTTTGATTGATTTTCAAACACTGAGAGGAGTTACACTGCATCAGCCATTTAGTTAATGGGCTTCTAATTTCAGCTCTTCGATAGAAAATGGACCTCTACACTAGGTTTGCTTGTTACGAAAACACAGATTGAAACCAACCTTCTTGACTTCTATTCTATCTTGTTTTTTCAGCAGCAACTACTTTTACAGCCATACTTTATTGGTGTCTTGCTGTTAAAAGCGGCCAAAAAATCCGGAAACTCTTTTAAAAAACCTTCTGGACTATAGACATACATAAATCTTAGCGGCTCTCGTCACAAATGCAAACCGGATAAATTAGGTAAGGAAAATGCCACCCCAACAAATCTTGTCAAATACTGTCCTCCTACTCTATCAATTCACAAATCCTGATAGAGTAGAAAATATTTGAAAATTCAATTCGTTGTATTCCTTGGAGGGGGCCGAAACCTAATATAGACACGGCGGGTTTAAACCACAGGATCTCCGATCCCTGAAGCTCATAAAAGTAAGAAAATGGCTTGACTTGATGCTTCCCAAATTCCAAAACGAACAGGACATTTCAAATATGGCCAAAAAGGAATGAAAATATTTTGTACAGTACTACTGCTTCAAATGATTCAATTTGAGGGTGAACAATAATACACTTTGTGGTTTCTGAGCTATATTCTATGCAATATCATTCAAAGTAATTGAAAAATCATGCCTTGGCCCCGCTAGGGTATTACCGCGCAGCCGCGCGGGCGATAATTAATGATCACAAATTATCACCTTGAGAAATGATTCTTTTTTGTGGAAAAAAGGGAATCTCGACTTCCGTCACTAGACAGTGTCCAAAAGACCTTGTCAAGCTACTATAGCTGCATGTACGCGGTAAAAAGGGCTCAAAATCAGGCAATTGCATTCCTTTTGGACATAATGACTCGTAAATGATGGCCTTGAGTCATCTAAACTGATTGAAAAAGGAACAACGACATGGGAAAAAATGAATTCAAGACCCCATGTAGTAAAGCAAAAAAAGTCTGTTTTTGGTACCTTGCCGACGCGGAGCGGCGCTTTAGAGCGTATCTAAAGTGTGTATCAACTGATTAGCTTTGATTGAATTGAGTTTTCACCTTGATTGACCTGAACTCTTCAATGCTCTTGATGATCAAAGAGGTTGAGGAATACATATCTGCATAATCATAGACGTGTCTGGCGTTTCCATGATGATGGATGAAAGTGGAGGCGGGCAAGAGGAAACAATTCTTAAGCCTTAAGCGTCGTCACAAATATTGTACCACGTTGATAATCAGTGGCACAGAAAAAAAAAATGAGCGAAGCGAGCTACGTTTACATTTTGAGTGGACAAAAGCTAATTAAAAATGGTCCATTTTGGCGAGTTTTTGAAAACCTGAAGCTTGCGGTCAAACAGTGTTACCAGACAGGTCACGTGTAATAGGACAAAAATTGGAGGAAAATGCCAAAATTNTCACCTTGATTGACCTGAACTCTTCAATGCTCTTGATGATCAAAGAGGTTGAGGAATACATATCTGCATAATCATAGACGTGTCTGGCGTTTCCATGATGATGGATGAAAGTGGAGGCGGGCAAGAGGAAACAATTCTTAAGCCTTAAGCGTCGTCACAAATATTGTACCACGTTGATAATCAGTGGCACAGAAAAAAAAAATGAGCGAAGCGAGCTACGTTTACATTTTGAGTGGACAAAAGCTAATTAAAAATGGTCCATTTTGGCGAGTTTTTGAAAACCTGAAGCTTGCGGTCAAACTGTGTTACCAGACAGGTCACGTGTAATAGGACAAAAATTGGAGGAAAATGCCAAAATTCAAAAATTCAAATACGACATTTTGAGCATTTTTCAAACACTGTTAAAGGTCATCTTTATGTCTGCATGTTTACATAAATATGCTAAATGGGTTTACAAGAGGCGCTACAAGATGATTAATGGATAAATCCTACCTATTTGCATCAGGCTTCATCCTTTTGTCAAGATGCATTTTCGCATTTTAGCTGCCCATTTGTTTGCGTTATGCGTTAGACACCCGTAAAAACTACTACTCAAGCTGCTTCATTCTTTTTGAAGCTGATGCTGTGAAGTAAACTTCACAGATTGATGGATGACCCGAAGTTTTTTAGTGGACTAAAAGCAGGACCAAATACGGTCAAATAGATCTCCATTGATATACATTAGGCCAAATCCTGATGCTGTAGGGGGGCAATCAATGTCATTTAAAAACATCCACCATGGTCATTTGAGAACTATTTGAAGAATTCCCAGAGTTCCCAAAAAGACGTGGTCTAGACTCTTTAGTCACATCAGGAATGAAAATAGAACATTGCAGTGGACTAAAAGTTGTTGCATCATCATCATCAGCATCACATTGTTTGAAAATTAGTCAAAATGTCGCATTTGAATTTTGGAATTTTGGCATTTTCCACCAATTTTTGTCCTATTAAAACTGACCTGTCTATCGCTCGCAATGTTGAATGAGACTTTTTCTGTGATTTTCAAACACCGTGCAGCAAAGCAAAGTGGTAGGCCTTGTTAAACATGTTTTCTCAAGAGAAATGTTAGCCACTCACAAATTGGCACTTTGCTTGGCTGCTTTGAGAAGATTCCGTGCATTTCAAACATTTTCAAGCCGATTTGCAAAACCAACCTTAGTGTCCATAATGAAAGGCCTCATTTGGTTTTCTAAAGCATCTCTAAAGCATGCGATGATGATGTGATCTTATGCACACTAAAGCAATGCAGAGATTGGCAATAAAACGGCTTAGAACCTCCACCTCATTTTCTCAACTCTTTGGTTCTTCTCAACTTCAAAGAAAAATAGAGATCAAGCGAAATGAAACGTGCAATGGATGCAAAATTGATGCAAACTTATCTTGTATAGTTCATCTACTTTATAATCGTGATTCTGATGCATTAAAATCTAGACCTACGGGAATTCAATTGTCCAATTGAACATCACTTTTTAATTCAATTATCTTCAGATGATCTCTACTTCTCATTGTAATAGAATTTAGAAATGACCATCATCATGTTAAAACTGTTTCTTTGGGCCTCACTGGAATCCACTTTTAAACTTTTATAAGGGGAGAAAATCCTTCTCTCTCTCCTCGTGTTTTCAAATCACCAACCTTGATCTCGACTTTAGAACTATGCTCTATGAGATGGGTAGAGACCTCATTAAAAAAGGCTTGGCACCTCCAAAACAGATCTTTTCTAAAGATCAATTACTGCTTAGCATCACCACTAAAGCCTAAAGTTTTGCAGCAGTGGCCAATCTTCGTATCGTAGTAGTAAACTTTTTCATTTGGACTTTTGACGTGATCATATTAGAGATGCCATAGTTCACCTACAGGGTGTCCCAACAAGTTTTGGAACATGTGTAAAAACCCACACTTTTTAAGGACATTTGAGACTATTGGGGTCCATTACTATTCAGGGATATTTGAGGCCATTTTAGGTTATCGAGGTCATTTGAGGCCATTGCAGAACATGAGGTCATTGGAGACCTTGAGGTCATTTGAGAACTTGAGGTCGTTAGAGACCATGATGTCATTGGATACCTTGATGTCATTTGAGGCAATTGAGGTCATTGGAGACCATGAGGTCATTGGAGATCATGAGGTCATTGGATACTTTGAGGTCATTTGAGGCCATTGAGGTCATTGGAGAATATGAGGTCATTTGAGGCCATTGTGGTCTATAGAGAACGCTGTCCATAACTTGTTGGATCACCCTGAAGTTGAAGGAGGGTCCTCCAAAAAAGTTTGAGATATGTTCCGTGAGACTTTATGAAAGAGATCAGTAAAACTGATGCACGCAACTTTGCTAAGGCTGCTGCTTCGGACTTCTTTATGATCATCTCTGTTCTGATGTTTTCAAGTCCAATTGATTCGAATCACGTATTTCCTTCTCTTAATCAGCCGAGCCAGGATGTGCATAAATCATTTTCAAGAGCAGGGAAAAAATCAATGCTGCAACCGCAGTATTTGTATATGTACAGGTCGGCTTTTGGCGGACCTAACGCGCATGAATTTCAATGAGGTCAAGCGTATCAACATGTCCAGGGATTTGATGAAGATTATGAAAATTTAGTGGGCATGCACCGCTGCGCTGGGCCGAGCACGTAATATTCTGCTCAAGAATGAATTCGCAATGCCCTGCAGAAGGAAATTGTGGCCTTTGAAGATTCCAAAAAATATGGAGAACATTAGCATAATTTCCTAGTCAGCTCTACAATATGTTCTATGTTCCTTACTTAATTCATACTGATTTCAAAATGGAAATTATACAGTGGGATACAAAAAAAAGTTGACTGATACTTTGCCAAAAACACATGCACAAAGATTCATTCTTTTGATATTCATTTTTTTTGTTCAAAAATAGTATGGACTACTTCTCGTCATGTTGCTAGTTCAAGTCTCAAAGTCATCTTTAAAGTCAAAGTAGCTTTTTAAGCGCGAGCTCAAGCTGCTCGCGATTCTACATCTTTGTATTTTCTTCTTGTTCTTGTTGTTTCACAATTTTCTCAATTTTGCATGGTTGTTCAAAATTCTAAGATTTTCAAAAGGTTTAGATATCCAAACTTTTCCTTCGCTCGCGCTTATAGTTTGAAAAGTTTCAAACTTATTTCCTTCCAAATTCCATCAAAATGAAACTTTTTGACATCGTCACGTCGACCTACGTACTATTTGAGTTCCACGTGGATTGAAAAGAGACGAAAAACAAGAAGCAAGCACCTCAAGAAAAACAAACTCATGATTCGACCCAATTTTCGTAAGTAACATTTCTGATTCTATTTTGAGGATTCTTGATTGGATTTATCTTCGATACTTAGTAATCATAAACCAAAATCGATTTTCAAGAGATCCATTCATAAAATTCTAGAAATTATCTTTTTGATCCAACTGCATTTTGCAAGGACAGCGGCGGCGCACGGTGTTTGAAATTCACCGAAAAAGTCTCATTTTTAACCTTGTGAGCGAAGCGAACAACGTTTACATTTTGTTGAGTGGACAAAAGTTCTTAAAAATGCCAAAAACTGCTCAATTTGTCGAGTTTTTGAAAACGTGAGGCTTGCGGTCAAACAGTGTTACCAGAAAGGTCAATTTTAATAGGACAAAAATTGGCGAAAAATGCCATAATTCAAATGAGACATTTTAAGTGGTTTTCAAACAATGTGTACACGCCGTAAATGGGCCTAATTAGGACATTTACAGCAATTATAAAAGATCCGCGATAACCTGGGTACATGACCGCAGTCAATTCCGGGTTATTCTATATCTAGTACATTAGATACTATTACATGACTGTGTTTTTCATCTAACTATTGTAAATGATTACTTTTTCAACATCTCATGTTTTCCTTTCCGATACTTCCTTACGACTTTTGGTGAATATCTAAGCGTAACTCATGTAATACACGCAAAGATCTTACGAAATGATACATTGTGAATTCACAGGGTTGTCAGCTGCTTTCTATTTTCATGCATTTTTTCAGCCCTTCAACTCGACTCAAACTCTACATACAGCATCACAAATAATGATTCTATCGGTGAATTGATGTTTACAACATAAGTACACCGAGACCTCGATAAAGCTCAATAAAGTCTAAAATTGGATTTTATTGAGGTCTTAGATTTCATCACAATACACATACAATTACTTCAAATTGATGCACACTGTGAATTCACAATAATGCCCCAAAATCCTGTTGTATCATCTTTGCTGGATACATTATTAGCAGTACTTTCTTTGTATTGCATGCAAAGTTTCATCAAGAGTGATGATATATCTATATGTCTTGAGCAATGCACTTAGTCAATTTATTTGCACTAGTTCTTGGGAAATTAGAACACTGAATTATTTTGCACTGTATTCGCATTCTATATGTAGCAAGGAAATACACACTGTTTGAAAATCACTACAAAAATGTCTCATCTAAATTTTTGCGATTTTTGACGAAAATAAATAACAAATGAGACTTTTTGATTAATTTCCAAACACTGTGGGAAAGGCTAGGAGGAGCTTTAATTTATAATCCATTATTATCGATTTCTGCGCAAAATCACAGATAAACCTGACCTTACAGGGATGTGTGCCCTGGTGACCAAAAACGACCTGGAATATTGGGGCATTGATGAACTATTGCTGGAGCCCTGCTGTGCATTACGCTACTACCCAGAAATTGAATTGTGCGTTAAAGAAGTGGAAGGGGAAGAGATTTCCCGCATCAAGGCCAGAGAACGGAGACAAGCAGAGGATTTTGGAGACACCAAGCTTGGAAGACTACGCAAATATTTGTGGAACCTCACCGAATATCCTGAAACTTCCAAAGCTGCACAGGTACATATACCTTACTTACTAAGTTAGGCTAACTTTCATTTGAAGTTAAGCTCAAAACTACAGGGAAAAGCTCCTTAACGGCATCGCAAGCCAAAAACCAATTTGACGCTAAAAATAAAAAAAAGAGACTTGGTCTCCTCTCGCAAGATTTACGATATGGCCTTCTTTTTATGGTCTCTTGATTTTTCTGATAAAACTGCTGATAAATAGAACCACAGCGTTTGAAAATCATTAAAAATGAGACATTTTTGTGATTTTTTCAAACATTGCATTTTAGGCTTGTAAATCAGTTTATGATGTTTTTTCAGTGCGCTGCCTTCACTTCCTTAGGAGTGATTTGCATATCCACTTTCTGCTTTATTTTGTCAACTTTACCAGAACTCCAAGAAGAAGAAGATTTTGAAGATGAAGAGGTAAAAATCATGTCTAATAAAAATGAAGAATGAAAATGTAATCCTTTTTTTTGTTCTTTTTAAAAAGGTTGTGCCAATAATGCTTACTGATGGAAATGTTAGCACGACTCCTGCTGCCGTCATAGACCTTGCGGCCCTTTTTGAAGGTCCTTTCATAGACTATGAGGTGGTCAAATCGGTGCTGAAAATGATGGATCTGGTCACTGTGGTTTATTTCTGCGCCGAATATGTTGTCAGATTTGTTTGCTCTCCAGATAAAAAAAAGTTCTTTTTTACGGTAAGTTTGACCAGGAGGCTTCAACAGATGTCTAAAGTAATAAACCAAGAAAATCTCTTCAAGTAGAAAAGTTCAAACTTAGTTTTTGACCTTTTTCACAGTGCTCTCCTGCGGAAAAAAAAAGTTGTGAAAAAATATAAAAAACACCACATGTTCCTTCATTCATTCCCTTTTTGACCGTGAGAGAGTGTCGCACGGTCCTATAAATTTGAAAATTGTTGTTGTTGTTCTTGCGACTTTGTAGAATTCACAAACAGTGTTACCAGACAGGTCAATTTTAATAGGACAAAAATTGGTGGAAAATGTCAAAATTGAAAAATGCAAATGATTCATTTTGTGTGATTTTCAAACAATGTGCGGCGTCCGCAGCGTGTATGGCGTTTGGATAATCGAGTGAAAATTGTAGGTTTTGATGGCTACTACTCAAAGGAATCCTCGATCCTGCATGCAGCAGCTCTTGAACTCAAGATTATCGTCTTTGTCAAGACTCCTAAAAATAGCAGTTAAAGTGAAGGGGTCATCTTATCCTCCAATAGCAGGGAATTGAGAAGCCTTGCTACTTGAGGTCAAATGGGGAAAATTGCGTAGGATTTTTGCCGCTTCCGTCAAAATAGCGTGCTACTTCCATGATCATCATCATTATTACGAAGACCAGACACAGCCAAAAAAACACTGTTCGCCGCCATCATTCTTCAATTACAAATTGCAACTCATAGTATCCAAAAGTAGGTTCTCCATCTCCATTTTCGAAGAATCATAGTGTTTTGAAAATATGCCAAAATGTCTCATTTTGGACTAGTTCGAGAGCGATCAGCGCAAGATTTGTCACTTGTAGAACCGTGATAACGAAGCTAGTTGGCGGTCAAAAATATTTGAATTTTCGTTCCAAGAATCAACATTTTGTCCCACCTATTTTGAAGAACGACTTTTGGGTGATGGGCGGTGAACGGGGGCAGCATTGGGAGCAGTTTTTGATCGCATCGTGGTGTGTGGTTCAAGGGAGGATTTTTTACACCTACTCCAATTTCATATTTCCCCTGCTCAGCTCAATAGTCCATAGCTAAAAGCGCAAGTGGAGCTTGGCAAAAAGGAAGCAAGACATGCAACGTTATCACAAGAGCACAAAATAGCCCCAAAAGAATTGATTCTCAGATTACATCATTTCTAAGGCTCTGAAGTTGTAAATCAGTGGATCGCATGACTTGTGATACTGTACTAAAAATAGTTCACAATACTTAGTATGCGTACGAGTTCAAGTAGTCCTTCTTGCCAATTAAAATTGAATGACGTGACAAGATCGTTTAGTCATACGTCCAAAATAACCAAATAAAAACAACTGAAACCACTAAATCCAAAGCTACATGTGAGGGGACACCAAACTAATTGACAACTTAATGGATTTGACATGATGTTACGCAGAGATTAACTTGGAAAAGAAAAATTGTCTCGCCTCCTTTCACCGCTTGGACAGGACACTTTCAGTTCAAGCATCTGAGAGGAGAAGCTGAAATGAACTCTTTTTTGCTACCCGCGACGACCACTAGGCTTGCCACTTATTGCCTTAACTTTTTGTTGCTTCCATTTGTCGTCCATGTTGGAAAACTTTTACCCTTTGCTTTTGTACTACATTTAGAATATTTAAGACTGTTTCTAGGTCCATTATTGCTTACTGATCCAAATAATGTCTGGTCTGGTATACTACAATTGTTGCTAAGGGGAAAGTACAACAAAACTTGGAAAGTTGGACACTAAATCTATAATAATAATGTAGGCCTAGACCATGTTGTTTGGAAATCACAGAAAAAGCCTCATTCAACATTGCGAGCGAAGTGAGCTACGTTTACATTTTGAGTGGACAAAAGTTAATTAAAAATGCCAAAAATGGTCCATTTTGGCGCGTTTTTGGGAATCTGAAGCTTGCGGTCAAACAGTGTTACCATACAGGTCAGTTTTAATAGGACAAAAATTGGTGA